>JTDE01001998.1:16086-48870 GCA_014338405.1 Paragonimus skrjabini miyazakii
TAGAGTGGTTGGCCTTATCTTGAGTTGCTGAACTCTTAGCCAGTCAAGATTTGAACCGAGACCGCCCAATCGGCACCACGATGAGGTGGTTCAGCGCGCCGACTACTACTATATTACTACTGCTACAACTCAGGTTTGATCACATCTTTCACCGTTATATTAGCTTTGCAGTCAGCCGCCTTCAGAGACAGATTTTAGGTTTGAATATTGTTTCTTCTGGAGCTCGCTGGTGGTGTATACGTCTTCTACTACAAAACTTTGAACTTCAGTTCGTTTTCACTGATGAAAACCCTCATGATCATTGTGTCATTGACTTCATCTCAAACAGTATTGAATTATCTACCTAGTTGATGTGTTTAAATTCATCGACATTGCATTTTTGTCGTGATATTCCTTCAGACTACGCAAAATGATTTAACCTGTACAGCATTGATCCACTCATTCCACTCATAAAATGAATAACTGCTGCAGTATTTGACAGCCGCCTGCTGATTCTCTTGGATAGTTTTATCAAGCAACCACTTTCAAGTGTGTGTCACTAGCCATCAAAAATCTTTGTTAGAGTCTGCTTCAATTATGTGA
Organism: Paragonimus skrjabini miyazakii; assembly: GCA_014338405.1. Taxonomy (NCBI): domain Eukaryota; kingdom Metazoa; phylum Platyhelminthes; class Trematoda; order Plagiorchiida; family Troglotrematidae; genus Paragonimus; species Paragonimus skrjabini miyazakii. The sequence continues at coordinate 16,669 of JTDE01001998.1, forward strand.
ACTTCTTCTATCATCTGTGAAGGGTTGGGAAATCCAAAGATGCTATAACGTGCTATCGGAATCAGCAAGCGCGCATCGGTTGAATTTGAATTACGTAATAGAGAGTGCTGCTGTGTTGTCAGCACCGTTTTAGTGTTCGTTTGTGTAAGTCGTGTGCATGGTTTACTGGACCTTTGACTCATGCTTGTTTGTGTTACTTCCTTTTTCAGAACTGTTTTTGGAATCCCTTCTTCGAAAGAACGCTGTCCCCAGGTGTCTCCAAGTCGCTTCAGAGTTGTTCCGCAAGTGTAACGGACAATCAGAGTGGAGACGGCTGGCCTGTATCTTACAGTGCTGAAAAGAATCGGTTTGTGAATGACCTATTTCCAGTCTACAGTTGCGTTCGAATTGGTAACTAAGACATTCAGCGGAAACACTTGATAAATTAAATGTAGATTTGTGAGGAAACGATTCTTAAGAGAAGAATGAGACAGATGGAACAAGTGCAAACGAATTTTAATAAAAAAGGTTCTACCGTCAATAACTCTACAATGGGTACATCTTCAGTAAACTGAGTTTGTGCATCCCACGCCGTCTGATACAAATCCGCTTCCATGATCATATAAACCGAAGTACAAATTATGACAAGTAACCTCAAAATTCGGCATCTAAGGACTGAAACTCATACACACGGTTGGACAACAAATGAAATGGATAAATGACATCGGTCAGGCAGCTTAACTTGAAATACGTCGGTTGACCGGTCCTATCAAGCTGTGGTCTTTAGATCGTCTTACAATGAGTCGTGTTTAACTTGATCGGTTCCTTAACATCGCTGGGCTTAGTTTGAATCTTCATGGCGAAAACATTTCTAATACCAGGGGATAGCAGATATCTTCGACTTTTAAACTGGGACTTTCAAAGGCATAGCAACAAACGAGGCCAGAACACATGGTGGTATTCATCAAGAAGAAAGGCTGGTACATAAACTGTACGTAAAGATGAGCCAAAGAAGGTGAACGAACACGGAAATGGTTCTTCCCGTTTCAAAACTACAACGCTTTTGTCGAGCCGTGTCTTGTGCTCAACTGGTGGTGTTCAGTCGCTTCATACCATAAAGGAAATTTGGGCTTGTAAGAAAGTCGATAAATCGATGAAACAATATGTTTCAGAAACGGTCACAAAAGTGAGTGCGCTATCACAAATTTGTCCAGATTCCACAGTAAGAAACGTGCAGTTATTCATGATACCCGTTCTAGCACAATGATACCAATTACAGTTGTTTAAATTCGGTCCAACGGTTCAAGTCTAGAGCTAGGTAGGCTACAACCAATGTCAACAATCAGAGCTCGACAAAACAGGTTTGGTGACTCGGCAGTCATCCAAGTTGGTTTTTGAAAAATTCCGGACCTAAAACAACATGAATGTACGTTCATCATGCCCAAGTATGCGTCTTTGTTACATCATCATTCCGGGCTGACTGGACGACAGTTTTCGTCAATACCACCGTTGGACAGCCGATTGGCCATCATTTGTTTTGGTTACTTCCTAGGCGGTGCCTGCTGAAAGGCGCACATACGGTACATTCCATTTGTTTAGGCTCACTGTGACGGCACACAAAGTCTTTGGCCGATTGATCAATCAACTGTGCTATGTGAGAAAGTCTTAGTCGATTCCGTCCGGAGTTGGAGGTCATTGTGTGATGACCGTGCTTAGTTGGAATGTGCGAACGCGTGTAAATGCCTTATCCGATTCCATATTTTTCTACAAAAGTTGGGCAGCATTCCAGTCACACTGAGTGCGACGAGCCGGCATTTTAGTTAGTCGCGTGAGCAATTCATGATCGAGGTTTGTCATAACCAAGATGAATAACCTTACACTCTAACCTAGGTGGGTATCCATGAGTATAACTAGCGGGTTGTGTTTAGTAATCTTCACCTGCTATAAGCTGTCGCCAGTTGGTTCATCGATTATTTCATTTGTGATATTAACCGCCAGCAGTCATTCACTCTCTACATTGTATCGAAACGGTGCAGCTCCAAGAATTTTGACAATTATAACAATGAACCTACCAAATCAGTCAGACACTAACCTGCTCGGTTGATCAGTTCAAATCAAAAAGTGTGTGCCAAACAATTAACGTTAACATACGTGTATCTATACGACGTTTGTGGTGGAGTATTTCACTGAGTCTTATCTGTCAAACGGTATGAGTAGCTGAACATAGTCCGTTGCCATTCGAAACCGGGGAGAACAGAACAACTAGATATGATGGTAGGCAAATTAATCAGGCAACTCAAGCGGACACCACCTACATCCTATTGGAGAAATGCGTCCTATCCCAAAGGAAGTCCAATCTACGAGACCACTTAACCTGTTACAGCAGTGAAACAAATCAAATGGCAGGATTACAACAAAATTGACAATCGTTATCAAGAGCCTGACAGCCTACTTGAACACAGACAAATACGTACTGATGATGTCTTCTCGTGTGATAATGAAACGTTTGCAACCTAGGTGCCAAGCTCAGCAAACATCCCAATATCTAAGTCCTCAGCTCGAGCTACTAACAACAACAACACTGTTTTCAGCTATTAGAAACCTACATGGGAGGACAACGCTAAGAACTGCTCGTTGCTGGCAAACCTTTGCATACAGAGAAGCTTCCACGCGCGAACAACTATTTTTTCCGCATGAATGTCTGCGTTAAAACATCCTCTCACCAAGTGTTAACTACAAATAATCGTTTAATCAACACAAGCCAAGCAAAATGGACGACGGATGTTACGTATGTCAAGAACCGATACCCATAATCTGTTACGAAAATATGAGAACATCGTAACAACTAAAAGATAAGACTGTAAACAAACAATAGATGACCAGCAACTTCAGAAATTGGACAACGAGTCTCAAGAACTAACGATAGGAAAAGAATGACAGTAGAGGATAAGCTATGCAAATTGGCGAAGAATATCAACACCAGCAATTACATGTAGATCAAAAACATATCAAACCGCCTGCTATCCAACGGCGAACAAGATGTTCTTGTCAAGGGACTCAATGTCAACAGGAGGGATACAACAAACAAAGAATGCTTGGAGCACACAATGGAATCTAACGGCCATTTATAAGAGGCACAGCAACAAATCCGACAAGCTATCATCCTAGTCACCAGCCGCACTATACAGTCCAATAACCTCACCAAAAGCGAACAACGAGTATTGAAGAAACTCGAAGGAGATGACAGCATCATGCTATCAACTGAAAAAGGATGGGTGACGGTCATTATGGACAAACCAGACTGCATGGAGAAAGCAAAACAGCTGTTCAACAACGCAGCTACCTACTCCCTACTCAACGCTGATCTTACCACAAAACCAGCCAGCAAAATCAACACTGCACTAAAGAGGCTGGAGGCTACCCATGAGGTGAACAAACAGAAACACTGGAAAATGCGCCCGAATGATGCAACTATCGCTCAATTTTATGAATTACCAGAAATACACAAGAATGGTATCTCACCGCGACCAGTTGGATTTCTGCCGGGCACACCGACAATTTGGTCAAAGACCTATTCAAGCAACTACAATATCTCATCGACAGATCAGAACAATCCATCAGCACTGTTCCGCCATTCCTGAACATATTGATAAACGTCAAGATAGAGGAAGACGAGACAACAGTTTCGTTTGGCGTTACAGCACTGTTCGCCTCAACTGACATCACCCTAGCCAAAGAAACAATTCAGGCTGCTTGGGTGAAAATCTCGATGAAATGAATTTTTGAAACCAGATTGCGTATGTAACCTTATGCAGCTCTGTATGTCAACATACTTCAAATTCAACGGCCAAGTCTGCGAACAAATTAGAGGAACTCCAACGAGTTCACCCAGATCTGAATTCATCACCAAAGCGGTCATACGGAGTTTAGAGAATATCGTGCTGCCAAGGATCAAGCAAAAACATGTGGCTACAATATACTGACGATTCACTCGTAATTCCTAAACATTCAAGAGTAGAAAACACGCACAAACTGTTCAACGACGCTTACCATTATATTAAATTTACCATGCAGATTGAAACCGACAAGCAGCTACCAATCTGTGACGTATTGGTCAGCCGCAAACTTGACGAAACAATGCAGACCTCAGTTTACTGGAATAAAGCATGCATGGACCAACTCCTCAGTTTGCACAGCAACCACCCAATGTTGTGATCCAAGAACGCGGATGGCACAAGGGTTATTTATTTGACACCGCAATACATGGGTTAAGCATTTAAACAAGACCTGAAACAAAACTACTCATTTGCACGCGGTATGCAGACCCAGACCTTTTCGGTTGCCGCAGACGTCAATGCTCAGTTCCATTAAGTAGCAGTGCCCGCTATGAGCGATGGTGCACTCTGATTTTCCTTCTTGTATTTTTCCTGCGCCTTGTACGATGTCAGAATATATGCCCTGGTCCTACTACTGAATAGTGGTGGTATGAGTAGTATGTTACGATCACTCAATTTCACTGTACCAGTTTGCCATAAAAGGAGCTGTATTCGAACTTTGTACAGACAAGCTGAAACACACTGCAGCAGCGCAGAGCTCCGAAGAATGTAAAAAACTACTTGTATCGTGTATTTCTTTGGAACGGATAACAACGAAATTTCATCAGACGGAGTTTGTTGCGGAAGAGTGATTCAGACTCTACGGAACCATAAACGAAACCAATTGTATTGCCAAAAACCAAAACCGTATTAGAAATTACGGCGAGACTTTTGAAACTGCACATGGCATCACGTTAGCACACAAGCCAATAGCAACATTACGATTAGTGCCATGGAAACCAAAGGAACAACTCTAACCCGTCGATAAAAGAAACATTAGATACAAAGCCTAGTGCATCAACTGCAGACAACATTGCGTCGGCCAAACCGGACAGAAACTATTAACACGAACTGGCCATTAACAGATGCGATCAATTTCTTTCCTCCCCGTCCACGAATACCAAACTGGACGCAATTTCAGCCTGATTACTGCAGAAGTTCTTTCGCAAACAAACACCAGATACGCAAAAGAACCCTTGAGGCTTCGTGCTCATTAGCCGGGTTGATGAACGAACAAATTCAGCTATGAACCAATGCGAATCAAGGACTAGAGGAGATGTGAACGCAGTCAAGCTCGAATGCCAGCAAACTCGAAAGGAACCAACTGAACGGAGTGGACTAGTCATCAAAGCAAGACAGTGGGTGCTTAATCGGATCGAATTCCAAAAACGGAGCATTGACCCACCGAGTCAAAAGACAGGGACCCACCAATCATATTCGGGGTGATGATGCGATAGCAACAGGAAGCAACCAATTAGACTGCAGATCAAAGGTTCAAGAGATGTATGAAATAACCAGTTGGGCGTCAGGTCAGATTTCAAATGCAATAAAAAACGACCGATGGTAATTCAGGTCAGTGGTCGAAACAACAGTGACCAATGAGAAATCGGTTCAGGAGATCAACTTACTCCAGTATATAATTGCAGGCACACACTTCACCAAACACACGTTCAAACCTATACGCCGAAACACTTGCACACAGAAGATGTCATCTCGTTTGGTGATGAAACGTTCACAGTCTGAATTCCAAGTTCGGTGAACATCCCGACACCTGAGTCCTCAAATGAAGCTACGAATAACATCACCAGTATTTCCAGTTATCAGACTCAAGTCAAATGACAGGATTATAACAAAATTTTCAACCGTCATTGTTAGCTTGACAGTGTGAACAAACAGGCCAATATAGTAGTAGAAGTTTTGGGATGCGTGTTATTTCAAATTGAACACCACCCACACTGGATCGCAGGCTACTAATTCAAACCACCCTTACTTGGTCCGATGAAGATAGTAACTTCAACCTAATTGAGAAGTCTTGATTACATGGTTATCGATTGGATAGAACAGAGCGATTATGTTCTTTCTTCTTTCGAAATGATCGGACAAGCAGGTTGAGCGTTTAGATTTGATTATTCGGTCATGCCTATTGTGAGGTTACTGGCGTTGTGGTTAAAACGATAGTCCCACAAGCACAAAGTGCAAACTCCGATCCGGACAAAGATATACACTACTGATGAGCTCTAATAAGAGCGAAACTGGAATCTAGTGCTTCCTTTCGAAATGGACTAGCCGAAAGGCCTATTTGAATACGAAGGCTGCGATCAAACGTGGGTGGTGTTCAATTTGAAACAGTCCTATGCGTCTGTGTACGAAAATCGATCTTACTAATTAGGGGTTGGTGATCGGCTCAAAATTTCATCCGTCTAACATCATACTAATTTCATAACTAAATTTACTTACATAAATCCTTGCATTTTCCAAAAGACAAGAATGTTTTTCGCGTACCGAATTGTCTTTAATTTTTTCGTTTCTATTCGAATCCGAATAGTAAACAAACGCATCTACATAAGACAGTAAAACTACGGAAGAACATGGTTGTTCCTTGACAAGTTTAACAACATTCTCACGTTTCCGGCCTTTTTTTTGTGTGTGAACTTATATGGCATGTCACTAGTGTTCCGTAATCGCATTCAGATGAGAGCTATATGTGGGACGGTAAAAGAATTCCTGTTGGTTTACTAATCCCGTTATTTTAGGTGAAGTTCTCTAGGATGCTCTGAATTTGATAGAACTAATCATATCGTATGGATTATCTAAGGCCTGTTGATAAGGTACTTTGGAAAAATTGAAATGTTTGGAGGATTTATTTTTCAGGCTTCCTCAGTATCTTTGTCAACAGACAATTGAGTATAAAAATCAGGGATCACTTCGAGTAGCAGTCGTTGGGAGCAGCAAACCGCAACCAAAGTGGCTTCTGAAACATAGTGCACAGACAGAAAAGCCAAGCAGACGCAGCAGGCCATAACTGGTAGTTGTGTATCCAACACACGAGATGACAAACATGCTGATCGTATCAGCGAAGGAAATTGTTGGACGTCGCTAACATTCAGTCAGTATTTTAGTGCTGACGATAACACGGACAATTTTAAAGCCAGAGCGCAATGTGACAGTTCGAATATTTGTGCACCGGATCGCTGGTTCTTTTTCAATATTAGCATAGATTCAGTCCTCAATCGAATTAAGTTACACCAGTTGAAACCTCACGAACATTATTTGGAAAATGTCTGTCACATGTTGCTCATTCGTTTTCCGTCTGTCACGTGTCGGTCGGATCACTCTAACCTTACTAATATACTATATCCAGTATTATAAACTGTCGTGTTTACCTGTTAAACTAGAGATCCGTTCGACTAGGTTCATACATGTGGCGTTATATTGTGGGCTGAGGCTACGAGCCATCTGAATATATAGCCAAATGATTCATTTATTTGTCTCGTATCGTTTCGTACTATAAAGAAAAATTTTGTGATATCACAATTGCTTCCATATAGAACTAAACCACACAAAAATTGAATGCAGTAAAACCTTGAGCCTAAACTTCTACTTCGACCAGGTTTTAGTTAAGTCCTATTATGTGCTGACACCACGACGCAGCATTTCAATCCCCCAACGTACCCCGAATCGCCTAATCACGTAGTCAGTATACACAGTTTACACTCTGCGTGGTCGGAGTTAAATCATGCAAACGAGCTGTGTGATTGTTGATTAAGAGGAAGGCCGTGTGAACGTTCGTTGATCAGACTGAAAAACAGCGAAGTTGCTGGTGATTTCTAGAAGCGGACATCAGTAAAATAAAACCTATACAGTGGGTCGACTGTTCCCATTATCGTGACAGCGAACCCCTCTGGTCTCACTCATATATCGATGTCTTTGTGTTGACGCTGCTACCACTGCTGGTAATAATAAACATACTGACAAAGTGTGTATGTAATTGCCTTTTTTGGACAATCCGCAGCAATTGCGACAGCTGACAAGGAGAGAATAGGTGATACATCTACCGATCGTTTGACACTTATGGACCTAGATACTTAATCAGGAATCCAAACGAAAGGTTTACTAAAAACAACACAGTCGTCTCTTACACATCACTGTAATCACGACCACGTCAGCCTACATTGGGCCTACACATGTCAAAACTAAAATCGTGCGATAAAGTCGTCCAAGTATTTCGGCTACCACGGTTCACGATCGGTTCTTCGAAAGCCTTACACTAAGCATCTTGGAACTGGAAAGGCAATACAATTCTGGAATTCATCAGTTATCAGTGAATACAAGTGGACTAATTAAAAATGTGATATTTCCCTGACAGAGAATGGTATCATAACATTTGTGTCCCAGATTTTGTAATCGATTCCACATTTGTGTGACATTCAATGGTTCATTCGCGCTTGTCTGTTAAATCCCATCATTCATGTCTGGGTAGGCAGCTAGACAATCTGCAGCCCGCATATGATCTTCTTTGGCAAAAGATAACTTAATGTAAACAGCCAGATGAAACTAACTGCAGAATTCACGTTAACTCTGTGAAATGTGTCTGATATTCCCTTGTCATGTTTATTTTCAGATACACGCAATCGTTCTTACAGACCAAACACTACTACAACGAGGTTTTTTACATCATCAAAAACCCATTGAGCACACTGTTAACCTTCAGCATCATAACTGGAAATAACAAATGTACTCTGATAACTGCGTGCTTATAAGTCGATCAAGCATTTAAGCAATGCATTCATACAGCAGTTGTCAACAAGGCTAACTTTCGCACTTGCAGAACAAAAGGCACCGTAAGCAACGTAAGAAACAACGGCAATTTCTAATGGACCTGATTGGTCTCTTTATAGAGATCATATATGGATGTTTATGAGTGTTGAAAGTTGGTTAATGATTCATCCTGATGGAGAAACCTCTTATCCCCGTAATACATTCCGTCACCAACTTTCGGTTGTGTCCCTCCAATAGAATCAAGAAGAAAAGCCGTGCTTCCTCCAAAATATAATTTACCTGAGAGGAAACTTCAAGTTGAAAATAACCCATAATTAATCGCAGCTCTCACATCCCTATATACTTTCCAGTCGATCCCTTTCGAACTGTAAAAGCACTGGGTTTGAGTTTTGCTCTCATTAAAGATAGTCAGTAGTGCATATCCTACCCAGGACCAGGATTAGAACCCCGGCCACGCTGTTCATGAGCAGACGACGGGTTTATTACTGCACCACTGATCTCACATTAGGCACAACCGACTTATCATATGTGAACGTTCAACCACTTTCACTTGTGGATAATGATCAGGCCACCCGATTGACTCAAGAGAAGACACAGAAATTGTCCTGGTAACTCCAATCGATAACCCCGCAATTAGGACTTCTTAGACAGGTCAAAATCTCCGATTTCATTGAATCTGCTAAGTGATAAGAGGAAATTGACAATAACGCCGACTACTCTGTCTAATTAATTTATTGCCGTGGTCAATTACCTGTTTGAGGATACTGGATATTGGTTGGATCTTTTCAGTTGGATCCAATGTTACTGCTTCAATGATGTCATGTCGAGTTAGTTTACATCATTAGTGAGTAGTCCTCACCAGTTCATCGCAGCGCGCTAGTTCGCAATACCTTTATTGATTGGTTCGAGTTAATCTACTATTAGGCTTACCACATTTCAGCTATCACCTTACAACCTCTTTCAGGCATTCTAGCGAGTGAACAAGTCTCGTACACACTCTGCATTGTTTGTTAACCTACACATATAAGGACAAACAAAATTACCACTAGTATAATTCGGTTTAGTATAACTTAACGTAACTAGAAACCGTACTCAAAAGTGCCACAACAGACAACACAAAAGTTACTTCAAACTAAGTGATGCTGTACTTTACTCTGACGAACATCAAGTAAACTTAGCAACTGGTGCTTGAATGACTGAGAGATTTAGTGGTTCGTCCGTTATGAATTTCTGTAGTTTGTACTCAGACAGTTTGGTTGGAGTTACCATATGCTTCTGTGTTTATAAATTTTACCCCATATGCATAAGAACAATAAAATGTGTTAAACTATTATTTGATCATGGATTACCCAGTCAAGTGAGTGCTTATCTTTCTTCCTGACGTTACTTTATGTATACAGTGTTCTCCAAATCTTACCACGTTCTTCATGTTCGATGATTGGTGAAACCACGGTTCGATCGCTGTCCCGTAAATGCCCTCTAAACAACTAGTAGATAAGGTTCAGGCATATTCCCACTCGTTCACTACACAATCATAACATCATAACATAATTATAACATACACGATTCAGAGAAACCAGACATCCCAGGTTAAAAATCAGTCGCAAACTGAAATTCAAGATCTGCCATACGATCTCGACCACACGCAATGATGTGTCTAATTATGTGCACCCCATCTGGGTTTGTCTTAACGACGCTAATGGTTAATGACTTCAACTTCAGCCTGAAAAAACTTAGTTACTACAAAAAAACATACAGCTTAACCACCTGGTTTATTCTGATACAGTGATACCAATGTTAGTGGGCGGCTTTGGCTATCTAGTGACTATTCGTGGTTTTACCACTGATACAGTCGCACAGTCCATCGAACGATCTTGTTAGTATGTCTACCGCAGAACTTGATACACTAACAGCAATTCTGAACTTCTCTAAACTACAATCTCTTTAATAGTCTTGTAAATCTCGCCCTTCATAGGACAAGTGAAAATTCTATTTCGAGCCAGTACTACGGTGGTTTACAGGTTTGATCTCACCTTCATTAATCAAGTCCCTAAATCCAACTAACTCGGAACACTGAACCAAATCGTTTTGTTTCTGCATAACACAAACCGCGTGTAAACCAATTTACATATGCTAATTTCTCATTCAAATTAGCTGTTCAGTAAACGCAATTAGCACACCACGTTAGAATCCGTCTTTGTGTATTCACATATAACTCGATTGTTAAAAGTTTCAAGTGTTTTCGATTGAACAGTTCAGTCTGTCAAAAAAAGTCATATTGATTTTTAATACTGATAATTAGTATGGCTTATTTAGTTACTTAGACGTTCAATCACAAGAATTTGGATTTCGTCTGGATTCGAACTAGCAACAACATGCTTATACGCTATAATCACTGCGCCAGCGGAGCTACGAAGCCAGGCAGTGAGCTCAGAAATGTCATATTTTGACTCATCTATCAGTGCAATCCACTGTGTCATATAGAATCCACCAAATGATCAATCTTACTGGCTGCCAAAACAGGATTTTCTAATCAGCTCCAGAGTGAACAGAACTCACCCGGTTGTTAGCCAGTAAAGTTGAAAGATGGTCGAATGATCTGAATACTGTTCACAAGATAGTTTGATGGGGTGCTTGAATACAGTTGTCTGGATAAAGTTGCAAAAAGTATTTTCCTGTCGGGTCATCAAGACTGAGCAAGGCTTTAAAATGTAGAAATGGAGGTTTTCAGACAAACACTTAAAGATGTTGGACTATCTGCTGTATTGGTCTTTCTAACCGTATCTTTTATGTAGAATGTTTCGCTTAACATTAGAGTGTCCGAATAATTTGCTATGAATACAATGCACTACGGTTAAGTTCACTACAATTTTCAAATAACGTCGTAAACATGTCACAGTTCATGTCGTAACTTCTTAGGGAAAATTTATTTCGCACAATGTCTTCTAAATATCATAACGTCCATTCCTGACCTGGTATTACAAAAGTACAACTGAATTATGATCGCAACCAAGTCTTGAACACATGAACACATGTTGAAATAAACTCGGTCTTGCTCAGCGGTTTTAAGGCATGGTCAGTCGGGTGATTCGTTCGGTTTTGATGCTGAAATTAATGAATGTACATTCGACAGTTATCATACAACCATTAGGATATAATCCTTACATAAGCTTTGACAACATTTCCTCAGCCGGCTTTTGTCCATACCAAGTTGGTAGTGAGTGTCTACGGCCACAGAAAACTTGGTGACAACACTATTAGGATTACTTCGTATATAAATGGCCAATCGACTACGGATTTCAGTCAACACTAGCTGACTGTCAGAGAAAAATAAGAATCAAACAATGGGAGAAAACAACAGAATGAATACCATGCAAATGATCATGATGCATTATACTCATGCAGTTTGGTTTGGTGGACGTATATCTTAGACCCGATTCCGTAGAAACTCTGGTAAGAACTGATCACATCACCCACTAATCAGGTCCCCTAAACTGTGACACTAGACACAGTTTACCCCATATATGTAATTAGGATTGTATCATTTAGATAAGCAAAATAGTTGTGGGTATTTCTTGTGACTGTCAGCAACCGACCATCGACCACGGATAAGCTGAATCAATTTCGGAAAATCGGTCCGATTTAGAAGACAGAGTAGTCTAGACAGTGGATATGTTGGAATGTAAAGGTGGAGAGACAGGCTGAACAAATATGATGATTATGAGAATGTGGATGTGTTACGGACGCAACCTAATGGTTAAGCGGAGATAATTTTAGATACGTTAAGAGGGCCGTACGGAAATTGGAAGGAGAGGGTAAAGTAGAGGAAATGATTGATTTCCTACCGGAAGATACAGTCTATGTGCGGAATATGCGTAATACTGAGGAAGTTTGGCTACCAGGCCTAATTGTCAATCGTAAGGATAATGTTGTCTACCAGGTGAGAGTTGGGAAATTCATCTGGACACGTCAAGTCAATCACTTGAGACAATCAGCCAATGATAGCCAAGAATGACAACGGACCAACGATCAGGTACCTATTGACATAGTGTTAAGTACATTCTCGTTAATGCCAACAGGCCAAACAGCCCCAGTTACCTCAGACGCTTTGGATGTTCGTAAATCTAATCGCGTTCGTCAACCAATGAAAGTTAAAGCGTTATCCCCAGAAAAAATTTTTATGACGTGTGGTTAACTCGATTTTGTTGAAAAGCGATGTTTCGGACGCGTTCCCACTGATGCAAACAGTCGATGTACTTTTATCCTAACGCCTGCTTATTTGTCTTACCAGCCGTTGTTGGTCTGGTTAAATTGGATCAATAGGTTTCTGCTTTCTGATTGGTTGTTTGTCAGACTGGTCATGTTTATGGGTAATATTTATTTTGGTCACCCACTTAACGGCAGAAATCCAGTGTACGCTCTCGAGTCTCGTTTTCTGATTCCGCACGGATGGTAGGGTTATAACGGAATGTCCCTACACAGCAGTGATCAAATCGATTCACCCAGGCTTAGGTAAGCATTGTAGCAGAAATTTTCCACAAAAGAACAAACGAGAAATTGTCGGTTTCCCACATGTATAATGTCAGTACTTACAGTTATTTAGTACTATAAGTTTCTTGTTGTGTTTCTGAGTTGTTCATAACTAACTAGGGGCTCGGCTGATTAAAATTGCACCTTTTGAGTCCAGACTACTTTTCAGCAAGCCCCTTCTAGTAGAGGCACGAGACTAGAGTCGCGTTGCTGTTAAGGCTGATCAACAGTTCACATTCACTAGAGTTTATACCCTCGCCTTGACATGGATATGCAATACCAGTGGGCTCTAATTGTCAGAATTGTCCAAGTTCCAAAAGAAACCATGTATCCTCGGCCAAGTTTAAACCAGACCGCCAGTCGATGAACATGTAATCGTTATCGAGCGAAATCAATACAAACTGAATAATCAGTTTAAAATTGTCTGTTTATTACCAGCCGACCTAACTTGTTCGTTCTGTAATTTACGTCATTTCTACTGATCTGACAAATGTACCCTAGTGAGATTTATCTCTTCCTATATCGAATACGGAACAGTAGATTGTTCTCATCTTCAGGTTATCTTGGTAATATCAGTTGTGTTGGTTTCAAAGAACAAACAGGAGAGAAACTCGAGTCTACTACTTCTTGCTGACGTGTGCCTGATGAGAAGTCTTTCTGGATGAGAGAGAGCTGTGACAAAATGTAGCTGAGCTATGTAGGTTTTGAGTTTAACTGAAAGGCATACAACTTGTTTTAGCCTACTCATTAAATATGCTTAATGTCACACACACACCTACAGGTCAAATAGTTTGATATACATAGAAAGTACAAACGAAATTTTGAGATTGGGGTTCAGAAAACGATAAACAGCAATTGGACCTGACGTTTCACCCCGCTTCACTGGTTCTAGTTTCCGAATTCCCATATGTAAGGTGTATAACCAATAGAAACATGTGAGCCTGAAATTTCATCCGAGTGGAATTCGGCCCTGCCAGTCTCCACCTGGATAACTTTAAACAGTGTTCAGAACGGTTGTGGAGTAGCTGTCAACACTCAAAGTACATACGTATTCGGAAATGTTTGTATGGAACAGTTTGTATTTGACAAAAATTCCCCACGATTCTTCCATGTTTTTCAAAAGATTTACCCCCAGGTTTTATCATCTGTCATACTGTTCACCAATAATGTAATTTTTATTCTGCACAATAATTTTGACACATGACGTCGATAATCGAAAAAATTTATTGAGGTAATGCGTTTCAGATCAAAGTTGTTGATCTCCGTCGGCCAGTACGTCTCTGTAACTCAGTTCGAAACCATCCGAAGCTCAGATTTACCACAACTGGATCTCTCACAATTAACGAAGACGACCATACTACTTGTGTATAACATCGGGAGGTTACGACGAAGTGGGCCATTTTTGTCACAGAAGATCTGGTGGCCGACAAATTTGGTTGACAAAATTGAACATATCACTGTGTGGAATAGATTAACTTGTGCAAACACTTCTCACGTTACCATCCCGGGTTTAATATCAACTGGGTTTCACCACTCAAACAGTCTTTCTCTTGTTATCCTCTTTTGCTGTTATGTCAACACTCTATTCATCTACAAGCTCTACCTTTCACAGAAATTGAATTTCACTTTGTCTATGAACAATCACGAAGGTCCAATCCCGTTCGACCGATTTGTCGCTCGTTTGTATTTGACGTCGCAATTTGATTCTTTCGAGTTGAATACACTGTTCAAATATTTTCATTTATTAGGTTTCTAACAGCATGTGGCTGATTGCTTTGTACTTTTGTTCTCAACGGGAAATCGCCGTGCAGTTCACGCAGCCTGATCGACCGCTGATTTCAGTTGATGCGCTACTCAAGTTCACCTGATGACTTCCGTCTGGAGGAGTGAAAGGCCTTCGGTTCGTAGCTGATTGTCAACGATTCGCGGATCCTAGTTGGCAGTTGTTCGGCGTGGACATCGGACTACAAGTTTTGTCGTCAATAAGTAACATTGAACATGAAATCTTGGCTTCCATGTAGGTTGAAGGTAAGGTATTATTGAAGCTAGCTCTAAAGCACAATGTGAATTGATGATGGCTGCACTGAAGCCATAGATGAAAAATATACTTCATTCGATTACTAAAGTGTAGAGAATTGTGAGAGTGCGTCATACTTGATGGACTGCGCCAGCGGCGAGAATTCACTGACCACACTTTTCACTATTCTCCACAGCTACTCTGGGTCCACACGGACTGTGATTATATTTACTATGGACAGTCACAAGCAAATGCTGACAGATCCCGTTAAGACCATTTCACTAGCAGCCGTGCTGCTTATTCATTGAATTGCTAACTGTGCTATTAGGTGCCAACGGGTTAGTTAAATTTTCATTCAGTTTACTGAAGAATACGTGCTAGTTCTAACAGTGGGTCATAGGATCGAAGAACTGCCTATCAGCCAGGGAAGGGGTAGTATATTGTATAAAAGTGAACATTATCAATATTGCCGCCTTGACTTTTGTTGCCGAAAGTGTTCAGCAGACCTAGTTTATTTGGCTCATGTTGAACCAGTGTTAAAGTTTGTGAGCTGTGAAGATAGTAAGACGCAACTGTACTGTTGTTTGCTAACTTTCGTTGGGCACCTCACTGGCGGCATGACGTCTTCAGTTAACATGACCTTCGGATTGCAACTCGCGCCGAATCAAGGAGTTGTCCCTTGGTATTACGCCAAAACTACGCAAATTGCACACTTTGAAAGATTAGGAATCAATCTTCTTCGATAGTGTATCTATAAACTTTAGTCTAATGACAAACTTGACTGTCACTTCTAAATGAATAAAGGTGCGAAGTTGGATAGATTGAAAGAATCTACTCATCGGGGTGGCGACCTCAGCAGAAGCGTCAGTTCTTGTTGCCAGCAATATGGAGAATTAAGCCGTTTAAGACGGTTACGGTTGCTACATGATGAGGAATGAAAGTCATTTGCAAATTATTGCTACCTTTCGAACCCCAAGTGATATTAATCCATCTTAAAGCTGGCAACAGATGCCAATGTTGTTCGCTTTGGAATGGCTTACCACTATCGAGTTTGAATGCTGAACCGACTCAATGGCCAAACTTTGCACTAGATAAGAAATTATATTAACTCTATCCAGCTTGTGTACTACACTTGGTTTGAAGTTTTCTGTGGTCTTTACTTACAGTATTGTTCATGTGAATCAAGAAGTTCAATGACACTGTGAACGTCCAACTAGCGAACTGAAACACATGACTCAGTTTAGTTCATCAGTAAGTAAAACCACTCATTTCGGCGATGATAACTACCTGCCAGCCTCGGTGCGACGTCATGTAGTTTACAAATTAGTACACAAAACAGCAGTTTTCGCTCGATCTTTCTTCTCAACATTTTTTATAGTTATAGCAATAACTACTTCGGTGTACCTATTTGCGAGTAGTATGGTTCAGCCATGCATCTTCATCGTACTGTTTTTTAAATTTTACCCCGTTCTATCGATGATTAGATGTTGACACACCAGGCAAATATTTCACTCTGCTTGAGAGATAGTGCCACTTTTACAGATGACTTCCCTGAGCCCACCGTTGCTTTTTCTGTTCCGGATTAGATATACTGGTCCGTGGTATTCCATTACCGGAAAGGTTCTTTCCACATTGTTGCTGAGCCTTCTAGTGTCTGGTCTTGCTTCACTCACTTATCAGTCGTCTCTAAATTTGACCTGTGTATCACGTGACTGCTACAAAAACCTCATTATTTCTACGCATATGCGGTCCGAATCAGGTATACCGTGGTAAAATGATTCGTGGCGAGCATTTTTGAATCTACTTTACCTAGTGAAAGGATTATCAACACAAGCAATACCCTCTATAAAGTTTGGTATACTTATAAACGACCAACCTTTAACGGACACAAGGTGTGCAAACATTCAGGATTACTTAAATAAATCCGTACATATCATTCATAATGTATATTCGTACTGATGCTACTATTGTCTGTTGAAAATAAAATCTTAATTGTGAACGCCCAATACATGCAGGTAGCTGGTAGTAGAAGGTGTATTAACGTTGTAAGGGATATCACGTGAAAATAAAATTCTATTTATAACAAAAGGACAAAAGTAGGAAAGTGAAAACAATCTGTATCATTTTACAAATTCATCCCATGTCACGACTCATAAGTAATGTGGATGATGATGTCGTCTCTGTATAAAACAGTAATTTGATCATCAGTCACCTGAAAGCAAACGAAACATCCAAAATTGCGGTGAATATGAGTACGGATCAATGTTGTTCGTTTCAAATAATTTAAGCCTCTTTTCTTGATTCGTCTGGTTGAGTGGCGCTGGATAATATCTTGACTCAAAGGAAGATGATAGATAACGTTATCAGCAATCTGTTGTATGGCTGCATCAGTCAAGATGTTACTGAATGTAATCTCATTAACTCTTTCCAACTCGCCGAAAAAGCAAGATTTTCACTGAACTTTCTCATCAACCATTGGCCGCGCTATATTTTTCCGTGACTGTCTTATTTCAGCAGCTGCCGTTCAGTTCACCGCTCGGGTATACTTGATTTTTTCTGCGACTGAACGGTTGAGAGCGCTTTGGTTAAATGGGGATTTTATGTTCAACTTATTAACGGTACCCGTAAGAACGTTGGTTAGCGGCAAACAAGTTTAAGAACTCGTGAATCGTCCAGACTGATAACCGGCCGTAACTGGTTGGAACTCCATTTCAGTGATACAAACTTCCAAGGCTGTAATCTATACTTCTGCACTAGCGGAACCATTCCATACTCTATTAAAAGCTTGTCGTGCCTATATCGTACCCCGTCGTGCAATCACTTTTGCGCATGAAATCACCCTTTGTTCAAGTGATCATTGCGCAAGGTTGAATGGTCTTTTCGAATGAACGAAACGGTGTTCGGCTTTTCCATCAATTTAGATTCCTTGCACCTGTTAATTTCTACTTTAGCTTGAGCCCATATATTTTCCCTCGTACCTACTGGTAAAGAACAAGACCAAAAAATGAAACGTTTGACTAAAACACATACTTTTGCCCACTGGACATCCTACCAGTGTCCTTGTATTCAAAATACGCAATGCATTTTGCTACCGTTCTTCTCCACCTCTCTGATCCACTCGCTAAAGTTCCTTAAACCAGCGTTTTTGCGACAATTTTAAGTTCAATCAATCTATTGAATTCATCTACTATGATTTATGTGTTAGCCAGAGAGTTTTCAGTCAGTACACGACGGAGCGTATCAGCTGTTTTGCGGCCGTCAATTGAACTAGAAGAAAGAACGTGAGGTGTTCATGGACCGCTGGTCTATCATTACAAGACGATCTCACTCCGTGTCAAATTTCGGCATGGCTGACAACAGAGCTACTCACGACATAGGCCAGAAAACCGCCTCTGGGATTAAGCTAGAAACCCTTGAACTTCCTCAGTGCTTCCTACTACTCACCAGATCAGCCGAGCCCAACGATCAGCGTCTTCTATGAGCACTTCCGGAATTTTAGAACACGTTCTAGCAATCTCCAGAATCTTATTCACCATGCATTTGGGAACATCCATAGGCTAGCCAGCACTGTGCAGTCAATCATTATTCTAAGGCAACACACTTCGCGATTCTTCGCAAATTTCCCAGTTGTTGTCATTGTCTAACCGTTTTTGCCACAGAATCTTCATCGTCACTCTTAGTCACAGCAACAACTGTTTCGAACAGAGATTGCAATGTTATCTTAATCGGTTGACCGTTACGGGTGGCAGACGATTCAACGATACAATCATAAACATAGCTAGGCAGAATGATAAATGCGAGGCAGAACAAGTGTTATGTACAGCATTGTGTGTGGAAAACACTATTCCCTATGAGAGTTCGTTCCGGATTATACTTCATTCTTACCTATTACTTAGACACTTCAATACTAGTGGCTGTCTGCTTACTCACCGTGCTAACGTTGGATAGAAATCAAGTCGAAAGCTATCAGTTTTGCGCTTGCAGTTACTGGTCCTTAAAAAAAAGAAACCTTGTGAATAGGCACGTGAATTGACTGATAGATATCTCAGTCACGTAGAAGATATGTTCATAATAGTTGAGGCTGGAAGTCGAAAAGATTGCATGTGACTGAGCACTTTCTGAAGTGGATGACAGATTAATTGCACTTCTTGCTCAAAAATCATGGCAGCCAATTAAGTTGTTCCGTTTAGCGGTTTAACATGGGTATGATAACAAAGAGCTGCAGAACAATACTGAAGAAAAATTGATGGTTTGTTTTACCATTAAAAAGTTAGTTTGGTTAGTTTAATTACACCATTTACTCTATCACAAAATAAGTAAAGCGAATATGCCTAAACGACCAAACACTTCCGACACGATCATCCACGCAGTTGTCCGTCTGAGAAGCAGTTTTTTAAAAATCAATAGGGTGAGGGTTACAAACTAAACAAGACAGTACAGGATTTGTTCGGGCTGCCGGAATCATAATAACCAGAGCTGCCTACTTGAAGATTGTGCAGGAACGTGATTCCGTTGAGCAGAGAGTATATTGAGCAGGACGGACGGCTGGGTTGAAGTAAGAGTAGTTCTCGACTATTAATTCCTTGGTTGGGTGAAGCTGTACGAGTATCCGAGCCAAACTCCTGTCCGTGCGACTTTATGTCGCTTAACCCGAGTGTCGGAGTCAGGGCACGTTATGTTATATCATTCCCGTTTCGGACCATTAATAGTGTGAACATGTGTAAGAGAACTTGATGACTTTCGGTTTGGTAATGTTCCTGATCAATGACAGTCCCAAATCGTGATAATATGTTTGTGGAGGTGTGATTCAGAATTGTACAAACGCCAGCTTTGTCAACTTAGCTGGACCTGCCAGACGTGTCGAGCGAACAAAGAATAAACACTGCTGTTTATATGGGTCAAGTTATCGTAAGATAAAAAGTCATATAACTTCGAATCACGTTGAGGTATCTACTATGATCCGTCAATGCGGTGGTGAATTTACACTTCGACATGATGATACTAACAGGTTGAATCTGAAAAATCTGTCACTTGTGTGTCCCGTCAAGAGGACACGTACAAATGTGCCGTTGAAAATTCGCGAAAATAAAGAATTCGTTTTGAGGAGCAAGCGACGTAGCGGTCTGGCCAATGAACACGTATGCCCGAGCGTGTTGTTCTTAGTGACGGTGCAGTTGTGCAACATGCAGTTTGCATCGATGTGATGTTTGTGGGGGGCAATGTCGTGGGCAGAACGTTGGCGGTACCCTACTGTTAACTTGGGGTTTTGTTCCATCGAATAAGTGCACATTAGATTTAGACAGTAAGTTGAGATGGTTTGAATTTTAGGTGGAGAATGTTTAAAAAAATATTTTTCCTACAAAGTTATGAGGAAAAGGATACAATTGTACGGTGAATGTACGGATATACGCACTAGATCACAGTGGATAAATATGTGTATGCAGCTGGATAATTTTGGAACAACATAGGAGTTCGTGTTGACAAATGGTGACGCACATTTTCCTCACGTCATCAGAGGGTGAAAAACTCCATCATCATTTCAACATCATCTTGATGTAGGAACATCAAACAGACCATCTCAGTTAGGCAAAATCTACACACCCTCGAAGTAGGCCTGGTGAAAAAATCAGACCACCAAACCGTCACTCACTGATAACTTCTTTAATACCAAGCCGACGATAGGCATTTTCCGGAACAGACAAACAAATGCCACCAGAAGACTGTCGGAATTATCTTAGCGAAACAAGAACAAATTATAAACAGAGGTATACGACGTAATCACAGCAATATCATGTAACCTTCCTCATTTGCTGTGGTATCTTCAGGCTGGTGTGTTCGCTGCAAATCCTTTTGTTGCGTAGGGGTTTTGGTTCTTTTAGAACCAGAGACGAGTCATCACGTGGATGACGATACAGTTGTCTGACAACATTTCCAGTGTTTCGCATGTCAACTATCACGTGTCCAAACCCTGTCTAACTAGAAGTTAGTATTTTTTACGTGTACTGTTCATTTTCCGGTACTTACCAACTTTGTGAAACGGGAACGCTTTTAGCGCTTCATCAGGTGAACAAAAACATATCGAAGACTACTGAAAGATTGCAGACTTCTAGTGTTACTATTAGCTGAGAACGCCAGTGACACTTCATTTGCTCTAGCGACCAGGAAGAAATTGACCTAAATGGGGCTTCTGAATGCATATACTACTGAAGGAATAATCGCAAAAGGTGAGTCACTTAAGTCGACGCATTAACAATAAGTTCATCCTGGCTATACATGGATGAGGATGATATTTCAACATGTTTTGCAAGTGGACTGATCATATTAGGTGAGAAAAGGTAAGTCAACTACGGTATTTATACGCTGAAACGCTTTCTATCACCCTTCTTTTTTCAGATTGTCAAGGAAGTGTTATATGCTAAGGAGAACGTTGCTGGTGTCGTACACTATGGATATTTAACTGAATCTATAGGAGGAATTAAGCCTTTACATTTTTCCAACGCATTAATTTACATCATTTTACTACGACTTGAAAATAACAATTAGCCGACATGTGAAGCACTGGAAAGGTGGTGAGACAACTGTATCGTCATCCACGTGATGACTCGTCTCTGGTTCTAAAAGAACCAAAACCCCTACGCAACAAAAGGATTTGCAGCGAACACACCAGCCTGAAGATACCACAGCAAATAAGGAAGGTTACATGATATTGCTGTGATTACGTCGTATACCTCTGTTTATAATTTGTTCTTGTTTCGCTAAGATAATTCCGACAGTCTTCTGGTGGCATTTGTTTGTCTGTTCCGGAAAATGCCTATCGTCGGCTTGGTATTAAAGAAGTTATCAGTGAGTGACGGTTTGGTGGTCTGATTTTTTCACCAGGCCTACTTCGAGGGTGTGTAGATTTTGCCTAACTGAGATGGTCTGTTTGATGTTCCTACATCAAGATGATGTTGAAATGATGATGGAGTTTTCCACCCTCTGATGACGTGAGGAAAATGTACACCACGGAATTCCGTCAATTTTGATTGTTTTGGATTGGTTGCTCGTTTAAGCGTTGCTTGTTTCATGCCCATATAAAAGTTATGTTTCCTTCGTACAGTTTTGTTCAAGTATTCACTTTCTGATCATAAAATACCGTCATTTTTTATATATCAATGAATACGGACGATCTTGGCTGAAAATTGATCGGAATTGTACAAGCGAATGACCACCCTTTGATGAGTTTGCAAACTTCATGTTTAAATATCGTCAGTTCAGTTCAGCCTCTCAAAATTCATGTACTCATTTTTAAGTTGACGCAAATATGCTGTAGTATTCCAGCTTATCTGTTAAACCAGAGTGTAACCAGTTGTGTTATTGCCTGCGATACTCTCTTAGATAGGTCGATTGGACAGAGTTTGATGCTGCTTCCTATTAGTATACACGATCACAATTGTGTCCTGATTACTGAAACACATGAACCTGCTTGTCTCCACTTCGGCTGTCGTGTCTAGACTCGATTGGTGACCATCTGGAAAACTGATGTGATCGGTGGTTTCCATGTAGTTGACCTTTGCAAAATCGATTCGCTTATATCAATGTTTCCTCCTTTTTGTTGTGAATCAGAATGTTTTATCCGCACGTTGTGTTGTCTTTTTAGATCATATGTCCACAATTCAATTATCCGAAAAATTTAAACCCTTTACAAGTCAATTTAGCATATTCGCTGATTATTAACTGCGTCCACTATGCGCCTAACACGGGAAGTGAATAAAATCTTGTGGACTGAAATGTTTGATTGAGTAGACTGATCAGTTTTCATTTCAAGCCCAATTATTCTGACCCTTCTCTATGCAAGCATGAGCACTTTCCGAAAGCAATATAAACGGAATCTTATAGCCGAATAAGTGATGGTTTACTTTATGAATCCTAAAATGTTCATTCGCTTACATCTCATTCCTTTGGGAAGAAATACGCATATTCTAAAAAGCGTATGTGAGTTCATTCTACCTAAGTGGATAATTGCTTCGGTGTTTGTGCAGATCAATAAACCAGCAGTTGTATTTTGTATACTCTTGCAGTTCGTTTTATTTTTTAACATGAAAACATATCTAATTATCCGCTGAAGTTTCAGTCGCAGAATTATCGTACTTTCTTGCCGGTGTCAGTCAATGGAGTATTGGGCGATCTCTAAGAGTCTAAAAACAGTTCGAGTTTGCAGATGCAGTCAACGTGAGTTCGCTCCATTTGACATCATTAGGTAAGTATGTTGAGGATCAATTTAAAACGGTATCTGTATCTGAGGAAGGCTTAGACTGAAGAGTATATTCGCTCCGGTAGGCTGGTATCAATGAGATTGGTATTGGCAACAACCGGGAAGCAGGAGTACATTGGCCATATCACAAAAAGATCGCTTGAGCATCAAGACAGCAGCGAAGATGGGCTACAGGGTCCAATGTGATAAGAGATCCGAGTTTGACGTTGCATTCCAACCAACATGTCGAATCAGATATGCTCACATGTCAGGCTCTGAATGCTGATGTCTCATAGATGCAGTGGTCATTGAAATATGTTTTCATGGCTCAGAGTAGTATACACAATAATATTTTGTTCATGCGCTCATGCTGTCATTGTTTTAACAAGTAGTGCGGTGCCACAGTAAATTTGTCTATTATTTCAAAAAGTCTTGGAATGTTTACTGTACTAAGTGCCACCCAGTCTTCTTTGGGTACATTTATATATAATGGATATATATATACATATATATAAAGACGGTATCCAAAGAAGATTGGGTGGCGCTTAGTACAGTAAAATTTTGGAACGTCCATATATATATATATATATATATTAGTGGAATTGGTCTAAGAATAACATTAAATCACATATCTGTTAACTTCGTTATCTATGCTGGTGAACAATTCGGCACAGCAGAGCAACTGGATCCACCTTTTCAACTTATGATTTATTTGGAAAAGGCGGTTGATCTCAATCTCATCACCTCAGTAGTTAGTTCCATCTTGCTCCCGAAATGTTTACCTGACCTTTTCAGTTCCTCGTTTCCACTCATTGGAACAACAGTTACTTATGACCAGATTCAGAATAACGTCAATGGAGAAGCGCATATAACATGGAAATAGTAATGTACTGAACATACTTGCGTAACAAAACTGCATAATAAAATGTTAGGACTTATCGAAATCCGGATAGCGCAGTATAAATGATCCTGACAGTTGCCAATCACCAAGTAACAGGATGGGAGCTTGGGGACTATGACCGACGGTTCAGTTGATGTGAGAGCAGTTCTTGACTTGTAATTCGTTTGCTGAATGAAGCAGTACGAGTTTTGGAGACGAAGGTCTACATCGTCTGACTACGTTTTGTTTAGTTCGCATAGCAGCGTCACGGCAAGATGTGTCATTCAGTATTTTGCGCACTAATGAATGATTATCACTTTCGAGTCGTCGCGTGGAAGTGTGATATAACCACGAACCGTGTTAGACGATGAACTAGATAAAGTGCTAGCGGTGTCAATACTCACGTTGCCAAGATGATTGAAACCACTGATCATGTCAGGCATTCCTCGCCATGCACTTCGTCGAGTAGTCTTTGCTAGGCTTTGTGTTAGAAGTTGTTTGAATGGACACAGCTGTTCTTATAATTCACATTAACCTTCGGAATTTGGGTTAAACATGTGTCAACATACTGGACACGACATGTTAGAGAGATAATTTACCTGATTGCATGCATGGCAGGTTCAGCAACAGAATTAGGGAACGTGTATGGGTGAACGTGTTGGAGGTGTTGTGATGGATTTGTCGTAATGTTTCAGTTGACCGGACAGGACCCGTCAGTATCGGATGAAGTCATTCACTACCGTTTCTCATTTATTCAAGAGAACATGATCAGTTTTCGTTTTTTTTTACATAATGAAAACTATCTTTAACCCACAATAAAAATGTGTTCTGCTATTTAAATATATTTTCCTTGGTATACAAATATAAAGCAATCAAAACTTTTCATTCTGTTTTCTGGAGTTATCAAGACCTACAATCTCCAGTATTTTCATCCTAATTTCGACCAAAATGTTCTAACCACTTATATCAAGAATGGCTCCATTTATAATGCAAGGACATGTCTTATGTGTTGACTGTTCATGACTCCCATAACCATTTTTAATTTGCTGTTAGAATTAAGACCGCTGCTACCAAAGGGATCAAATACCTGTCTGCACACATACATCAGTCCTGGAAACACGAAATCGTCATTGGTGTTAGTTTACAAGTTTTCACTAATCCGTGACCGTATGTATTGGTGTATGTGTATAAAAATTGGACTTCTTAATCTAGGTATCTGCATTTAAAGTGGTGGCGGGTTGTTAGTTTACTGCATGTGTGTGATGATAGGTCTGTGAAGCGTTTGATCGCTCATTATTCCGAGCAACATTGAAAATTAATTATTACTTAATACTACTCATTAGTTTGTCAGTAGCGATATACTACCACAACATTAGTGACCATGACAGGATCGATCAGGTGACGAGTCTGCACAATCCTTAGCGAGATAGCGCTAAATTAGCCTCATATATCCTCGTTTTCGACTGATAGTTTCATCTGTTTGTTTGGTAGATTCAGTTGTCACAATATGCGGGTGAGTATCCCGAAGCGGTGACGTAGTTTCTGGACGACCGAATTATATTCAATCGTTGGCATCACTCACATGTTTCTTATGAGCCCAAGGTGTGACGACAGTCACGCGATTACCTTTCAACACATTTAACGCTGGTGATATTTGAATACGTCTTCAGCTTTTTATGCTAATGTTAGATTGATAGTTCTTAAAAGAAGATCGTCAGACGATAGTTGTACGCTTAGGGATAGTCACAATTACTGCACATTCCGAAGAAGTTAAACATTGCTAAAGTCGGACGATTGAGTCAACCTGAGCAGGGGTAACAGATCGGATAGTTTCGAAACAGGATCAACTGTACAACCAACGTTTTGTTCTGTTAGAATGGTGTGTTTTAAAATAGACTATGAAAAGATAAATGAGGATGGATGAAACAGTTAAAAACTTGGCGAATGACAGCGAAAAGAGTGATACAGAGTTTGGTAGTAGAAAGAATAGGCTAAATAATTGACCACAAGTGGATTAGTTGATTTATTATCGCTAAACATTCCACATTGCTCGTAAATAGGCAGTTGCCTTACAAACATCCATTTGGTCGTTCCGCTTATGTAAACGTGGGCAGGCAATTTTCAGTCGTAGCAATAGTTTTCCGCCGTGGTCGCGAATATATTTTGGTTACGCAAACGTCTGTTCTAATTTGCCATATTGTGTTAATCCTACGCACGGATTTCTGCAGAGTTCCACAAGCCTGTCGATTTATGTGACATCCTTCAGATGACCGCAATGGAACATGTGGATATAATGCTGCAACACCCAGCTGTTTCTTGTGAAAATTCAACTACACTAACCAGTGAAAAATTACGAAGCAAACCTCAAGAACCGCCATTTACATGCGCCTGTTGGCCCATTGGGAAATTATAATGAGTATATCAGGAACTCGCAATTTCTTTAGCAGTCGACTATTTTACAGGGCTCTTGAAGAAAGATTTTTTGTGAACACTTGTCCAATTTACTTCCCTGACCTATAAAGCTGTTTTGGGCGATAAGTCCGCCTTATTCGCAAGCAAATGTGGCAGAGCGTTTGCACACGATAATTCAGTCGTCCTTAACGTCAGGTCGTTAGCAAGATGGTCAATATGGTCGTCTCATGCTGATCGTAGCATGGACAAACTATTGACGAGCTCTAACGAGAGAGAAACTCAGGTACATTGTGCTTTTTAGAACTTACAATATTACGGACGTCAAAGCAATGGAGCGAACCTTGGTCTTTTCGAAACAAGTGCGCAACTTTCACAGGAGCTAATCTGGAAAGACCTTAAAATGATTATCAGCTCAGCGCAGATAAACTGACACAGTTGTATCAAGTAGATAAACCGCGGTAGCCTTTAAACTCATATGCAGACCAAAAGTGGAGTGTGATAATTAAGGTTTTCCGAAATTGGTGTTCACGTATTTTAGAACGCTAATTTTACCCAGGCATTTCATCTGAGCTGAAAGTAGACATGCGTTACGATATGTTTACATACCGTTTACTATCATCAGCCACAAACCTAAAACATGTCGGTTATGTACGTAATACTGATGGGGACAAACAGGGACTAGACAGGCTTATAAACACTCCAGGTATTACGTAATCAAGACCATGGCAACCAGATAGTTTGCCTCAACCACTTTTGTGCACATACCGTCGACTGGTAAGTTCGGAGAAGCAACGCCTCGGTGAAAGCCAGTAACTTCGAGTCTCGGTTGATTAATATGATTTTGAATAAGCTCACTGGGTCAATTTGGTGACCTGTTGTCATGATGCGTTTGACAATCGATGACGTTGGGATTTGAGCAGTTAGTTCACCAAGTTAAATCTGGTGCGTCATCAGCCGGTTCAACCATTCATGGATGTGTTCGCCGACTCACTGTAATAGTCGTCGATCTGTCCTGCCTATGTAAATGCTACTGCAACTGCAAGTGAAGTGGTATGCAACGTGGAAGAGTTTGACGAGCTACCTCCGTGATTATAGGAACTTTGTCTTCCGGTGTTTTGAACTAAGCGCAGCTATACAACTGCACACTTTCGACCAAGGGTAGACATTCGCTTTTACATTATATCGTTTACTAGATAGTCACCTTTCTTCATAACACATGTCTTCTTTCTACTCTAATGAAGTTTACGTACTGTCTGCCAAATAAGGTAACACTAAACTGGAGATCTTTTGGAAAAAACTGTTCCAGGATACCCTGTGACCTGAGAATTAGATACAAATTAAATTTTGTGATTATATATGAAAAAAGGTGAAGTTACTAGGTCAACCTGCTCACAAAACATAAGACGGAAGTTCGGATTTCAGGTAGGTGATAAGTGGAGATCTAATCGGTTCTTTCCACCTGAATTTGAATGCCCGTGAACAGTGATCAGCTTTCAATAATGACAACCATAATCCAAGAAAACACCTCAATTGAACCAACCTGTTTCTCATATTCGTGAACAGGAGCAAATGTTGAAGTGTTTACTCAATTAACAGTTTTTGAATTTTTAGTCAGTATGCTATGTATACATTAAGTTTGAAAAACAGCTTAATGACAAAACTAGGTTTGAGTTCCCATTGACAACTATATTTGTTAGTTCCCGTTACCTCTCATTCAAATCAGCAAATGACCTTCAACTAGTAGGATCTTTACAAAATAACTGAAGGAACAGAACAACTAGGATAGAACTGATCTGTTGCGATTGCGATGTGGATGTATAATGTTTCCATGTGAACTGATCTCCTTTTACATCTAGGAGGTCGTTTATACATGGGATAAATGTTTCCATTTAAGACATGTCACTTAAAGGTCACTGCCAATGCGTAACGTTTCCATTCAGGTCCGCCATCGTGGTTCAAGTCAAGTGTTGCGCGGGACAGTTATATAAATCAGGAGTTATTCGAATAGCCCCATGAGTTCATTAGAAGTAAAAAGGTGTTTTGGCGAACAGTCTGTTTTCGGTTATTCATCATCAGGCCAATTACATAACATTTCATACCATCATGGTTGTCAAACCATCAAAATCAAAAGCAATTAGTCATACAATTATGTCGAACGGTACTGAATTGGAAGAAAATCAGGTGACGAAATTGACATCCAGGTGCGTCGAGTCGGTAACTGGAGGCAATGGTTATCGTAGAGCCTATACGTATTTCTTCTGAGCACACAACTGTGGATTGCGCAACCGAATTCCGATCGCTTCCGCGGTGACCAGGATACGAAACGTGACTGGGCAAGCGGAGTGGTCAAAATCAGTCGTAAACATCTGCGAATGATGTGAATCGGTAGACTCCGTACATATAACATAGTAGCATGTAACATACTCATCTCGTTCCAAAATTTCGATGTGCTGGAAGCAAACTTTCCGAAGTTCAAATGTCAGACTGTAGACGACTGTGGGTGTAGACTGTGGTAAACCTTTCGAATTCTGTCCAACCTGGAAAATGGTGAAATTCAAAGCAACAAAAAACTTTAAAATGTTTCTGTTGGTCCACTGTTTTTCGTTAGTCTTTACACATCAGTATGTGTTATAAACCCACCTAAACGATACTCTGGTTTGATCTCGGTATAGTGATGCGCTCGATAAAATCGGATTCTCGTTCCGGTAATAATTCACACGAAAATCGCGGTCCCGAATAGTACCGCGACTGTCCCGTATTCGCTCCCAAGACAAGCCCCAAAACGTATGCGACAAAATCGACAATTAAAAGGTATTTATAGGGCGCGTAATGATCAAACATTCCCAAGACATCAAAGAGAACAGTGACCGAAAGAAAAAAAAGAGTCAGGGTCACAAATGGGCATAGCGGTATAAAAAGTCTCGACCGATTTGAACAGTTCCGCTAGTTGGGACTGAGTCCAGTGGGTTTTTTTTCCTTCTCACGATGGAGGCGGCTTGGGACGATAACAGGGTGGGCGCCTTAACAGCCTGGTATTTTTAGCTCAGATTTGAACGCCAATAAGCAGATCACCTCGGCTAGGAAACCGCAATGCAAGTTTGTATGCAAATAAACCATAACGGGACCAAGTAGTAGGTGGTAACCCACCCCAACAGAAAATACGAATAGTTCCTTTGGTTATTTTAAGATCATTTGTACACATTCTCTCGCTGACCTATTGAATCCAAAAAGTCACTAGACTAACAACAATAAGAATATGATGTAAGCTTCAGAAGATGAACAAACTTAAATTGAGTGGGGAATTAAATTGGTTGTACTAATTTGAAAAATTACTGATTTCCACCAGAATTTAATCTCAAGCTCGAGATAGAGGGAAATTGACTAAACAGCCGAGTGAGAGGTAGGTAACAGTGAAATCGGCACCCTTTCTGCCACATCTCATACACCACACACAAATCAACTCTCTGCCCGTACCCCGTTTGTCTTCTAGGAGTGATCGATTTTCGCACTTATTTATGAGTGTTTGCCGGAAACTAGCTCACATTACTGCTACGAAGATCCGATGAACCAACTGTTCGTTGTATTTATCAGACAACACCAACATCTTATTACGATACATAAACTTATGAAACGTACTTCAAATTTGAATTTAACTTGGCAACAATCTTTATGAACAGAAATCTCGTTATTACTAGATTTCAAACTTGTAGTGGGAAATGAGTCAACCGTAAACTGACAGTGAACAAAATAGTCTGTTTGTAATCACGTATCTTTGGTCGTAATTCGAGTAGTGTTCAGTCGTGTCTTCAGTATTGTGAGCTTAAATAAGACAGTTTAATGTGCAGCTGGATAGTGAAATCAGGGGTTCGATACATCCAACTCCTTAGGATCAGATATAAGCTGCTTCAGTTACTAGATGTGGACCGAATAATTGTTTCCATGGCAGGTCACTGACAACCGAAATGACGACGAGACAGGAAAATAGAAAGACACAAAGTTATCGGATTTTAAACGCTTAACTAGTTCGAAACGTGAATAAAGCCATTTTGATCACAATACCTTGTACACTAGAACAGTGCTTTCTTTCGTTTACAGTCTGTTTCGAAACTAGTTTGAACATCTTGATCCTCACTTACAATCATCTAACACAAGACATTTTCATTAGATCAACAGATGCAAGGAAGCCATTTGTTGGTAGATAAAAAGGAAAGAGTAACAAGTCCTACTGATCACCGGGGCTTGACAGCTGGATCTTATCAGCACGCAGTACACTGAAGAATCGGGTGCACGATTCGTAAATTAGCAGTAGTCTTTATCGAAGATGCTCATCCCCCGAAACCCTGGGGTTGCAGCCACAAGAGTGAAAGGAAGATATGTGCCTTGTTTTCATTAGCTGTTGCAATTTCTTCCTACTTGTTGGGTTGTTATGGTTGATTGCATGTTTGCGAGCCAGTCACAATCTGTTGATTGTTTTTATCCCGTTACTATGGACAGACATATTCCTCCTCGAACTGCTAGTTAGCACTGTCTGTAACCATAATTGCTCGAAACGTTGATAATATTGCTCCCTGTTGCTCATCCTCAAACCGAAAATTCCCGAGTGGTCACCTCACAAACAGTGCTCATAGAAGAGTGCCTAAATGAAGTGAAACCAAACTGGGAAAACGCGCTTCGTACATTTTAAACCGCAGTTACTCACTGCCACTCGCCCGTGTGTTTCAGAGTCGGTGATTTGTGCAGTCTCCGAAGAAGAGGCCTCAATTGAGGACAAACTATCTGACCGGACCGTGACATAATGTTCCATATTGTTTCTTACCACTTTCTTACTTTTGTAGTAGTGTTATGTGTTTTTGATAAACGATTACTGGCAAATTCTCGTTCTCCTTTTTATCAAATATATTACGTATAGAAGTACTGAGTTTATTCATTATCGTTTATTTTGAAGAACAATATACACAGCTTCGTTCAAGTGAAGAACAAACGGTGACACCAATATTAAACAACAGATATGTAAAATGGTGAGTGTGAAAACAAGCTGTCTGTCAAATGTGAGACGCTGCGTAGTTAGCAATACTGAACAGGTGACAAGTCCTTTCACAAGAATAGCCAGCATTAATGTGCCAGTCATCAAATGAAAAGTTATTTTCGCCGTATATGACAAACGGATTCAAAAATAAGAAAAAATTACATGAACAAATAATTTTTAAAAAAATAAGGTAAACTGTCACTCGAGCAAAATCAAAAACTCTTCAGGACACAGAAGTGCTATCGCAGTCAAGGCTCACGCATCGGGACAGAAAAATGTGTTACATAGTGAAACAACTGTCAGAGAGGTAGCAACAGTTAACGCCAGGTTCCCAGCATAAATTTGTTGCAGGTTTCTAGGGCACCTAGAATAGTCAGTAGACATAAATCCGTGACTGCGTAGGAGGGCAACCCTAGTCGAAGAAAAGCGTTACTCGATGAAGGGAATATAATACCACGAAAAGAGATGATC
>JTDE01001998.1:51299-71523 GCA_014338405.1 Paragonimus skrjabini miyazakii
GTACCATTGTGAAACTATCTGCCTGAAGACCGCGGGCAATAGCTAGTAGTTCACCACTCTAGAGGAAAGCCTTACTCTTGGACTCCAGTTGCGTAATCACTATTTGGATCAAACAGGTAAACCACTCAGAGTGATCAGCAGCTTGGAACCCAATATCCGATGTCGCGTTAGTCTGTGAGACAATGGTTGTATTGGCAGTGGGGACAGTATTCTTCTGCCAATTCAGCGCAAACAGACGAGCCCGAATGCCCTCCAAAATACGACCTGGGAAATGTGACAGGAGCCGATGGTGAAGTTCGCATCAAGTAGGACATGGCGGAGCCAGTGCATCGGCACATCTGATAAGAGAAACCGATTCTTGCTGAGACCAATTGGATCCGGCGGTTTTGACGGACATGAGTTCGACGGGATGTGCCTGTCTCCTATGTTGACTTAAACCGATTTTGATTGGAAAGCTGCGGTCACAGTTTGCACAGTCAAAGATTGTGGCAGGCTGGGTGTCCACTTCCTGCTCTGAACCATTCCTGCGTGGACGCATACTCGTATGTGCCGACAAGCCAGCGTTCGATTTGCAAATCTGGCCACATTCTGAACAGGTATACTCCGCTCGCCTATCCTGTGTATTGGTGATTGCCTGCACGGAGGAACTGGCAGTACTTTCATTGTCTTGGTCGAATGTAGCCAGTACGACTAAAAGCAGGTAGAGTGGTTGGCCCTATCTGGAGTTGCTGAACTCTTAGCCAGTCAAGGTTTGCACCGAGACCGCCCAGTTGGCACCACCAGGAGGTGGTTCAGCGCGCCGACTGATGAGATGATACAGTTACCACTGTTATTAAAATGTAACCTAATAACCTCGACCTCCAACTCCGAAGTGATCTATAATTTTATCTGTATCCGAGTAAGCAGATCTGTTGGTCGTACATCAAGCCAAGTGGAGTGCACATCAGTGAACGCATCCTCATAAAGTTGACTGACTCGATAAACCCTACTTCACATAACACCACAAGCAGACACTTACAGAAATTCAAACACAAATTGAATGCAGCTACGGTCATCCAGATAATATACCGCTGAAAATCTTGACACAGTTTGAAACTTGAAAAGACTGTGACAAGTCGCCGGAGCAACCCGGTTTTTGTGTATATAAACAAAGATGATCACCTTTCTTGCTCTACCTTATTAGTTCCTAACAACTTTTACTGTACCTTCTTCCACCCTTTTCTGCGTTTAACCAGACATTCCTGTAGGAGTTCAATTTAGCCACTGTCTCTCTCACTTTCTACATCCAAGTCATTGCGGCGAAAACTTTTATCACTTAACCTTCAACCTCTATTTCTTAAAATTTCCACATCAATACCAACATTGGTAATTACGACAGCACCATGTCACTGCATTTAGAACCTCACTAACAAACGTAGTACTGTAGCTATCTTGTTGTCCATCGATTATGAATAACTTGTGCCATTTTCGCTATGCTAACAGATGAGAAACGAACAACCCGTCCCTATACAAGACACCTTACGCTCTGCTGTTCTCATCTTCCGATTCGTTCGGGGGAATCATTATCTCAAACTAAGAGCTTCGTTAACAGTTGGTCGCAACTGTCGCATTTCCATACATTTTCCAGTCAACCCCTTTCTAAAAGAAACATTGGACTCGCGTTGTCTCATAAGGGCATGGTCGAAGTGCTAGGCTCGGCACTACTGGCGAGCTCAAACGAGAACAGAACTCGAGTCTGGTGCCTATTTTCAAAAATGGCTGGTCGGAAAGTCAACTTGAAAGCGAAAGCTGCAATCATTTGGAACGGGCGTTCAACTTGAAATCAGCCAAACCCTTGACTACTCATCACCAATCGAGAATATTACCTAGCAGGTCTAAGTAGGTCGGAGATTTCGACCTGTCTCGGAAGTCCTACTTGCTGGGTTATCGATTGGAGTAAATGGAACACTCTCTCATCTATCGCGACGACCAAGCAGCCTCAGCGTTGCTTACAAGTAAAAGTGGTTGGGCGTTCAGATATGATAAGTCGGTCGTGACTAACATCAAGTCATTTGCGCAGTGGTCAACACGGTTGGTTCACAACAGCAAGGCTGGAGTTCTAGCCCCGGCCCTGACAAGGATTCATCCCTATTTGAAAAGTTTAAAATAGTGAATTCTGGGTTCAAGATCCATGGTTGTGAAAACCTACATTCTCACACTGGTTTCGCATAATGTAGTCTTCCTCAGTATGCATGTGTTTCTACTGGTGTTACAAATAGTCGTTTTGTAAAACGATGAATCAGGCGGCTACGTATGACTGAACCGGTGTTGCTGGATGCCTTAAAAAATGTACTGCTTTCACGCTCTGCACTGTTTAATGACAAGTAAATAGATTACTGATGAGTAGTCGGGGATTTGGTTCATTTCAATTTGAACATCACCCACAATTGATCGCAGTTGTCGCATTCCCATAGACTATCCAGTCGGCCCCTTTCGAAAAGAAGCACTAGACTCGAGTTTCGCTCTCATTAGAGCTCGTCAGTAGTGCATATCATCGCCACTGCGGAGACGTGCTGATGGATCGGTTCAACGCGAAATCTACAAGAAACAGACTTGGAATGGACAATATATCCATTTCAGCAGCTTTGTCCCTCTAAGGCAGAAAAGGAATCTCATAAGCTGCTTGACTAATAGAGCCATGAGAATATGTACACCAGATACAGTTTCCGATGAACTATCGTTTTTACGCACACTGCTCTTAGAAAATGGCTATCCAGAGTGTTTTGTAGATAAGACTACGCAGCGTCGTGAGAAATGGAATAAAATAAACCTAGTGGAAAAGAAAGCAGTATTTATTTCACTACCATTCAAAGGGGATACGCTTGCGGAAACGATCACTAGGAGACTTAACACTGTCATCAACAGAACATTCTATGCTGCAAAATGACATGTCTGCTTCAACTCTACTCCAGCTTTGTGTTTACGATTAAAGGATAAAGTGCCCGTTTCTGCGGCTTCTTTTTGTGTATACTCATTTACTTGTTACTGTGGAACTAGTTACGTGAGTCGTACGACCAGGCGCTTGTCTGAACGTATTCGTGAACATCACCCAGCCTGGATCAGTAGCGGAGTCACCAAGATAATTACCAGCGCAACTGTTACACACCTCGTTGATACACATCATACTGTCAACCTGGACCCTCTCTTTTCGTCCGATTTACCAAGTCAACGCCAGTCACTCAAAAGCTGTCAGATGTCGAATTTTAGCCACAGCTGAAGCGATTGGAATTCGATTGAAAAATCCACCCTTGTGCGCACAAGAGCGCATTGTTCAGGCGTTGAAGTTGCCATGGCCAACCACTCACACCACGACCGATCAAACCGCCATGGTTCCAGTTGCGTCATAATGGTAACGTAATAGTATCAAAACGTTGTTTCTGTGTGTGCCGATGACGTGTCTGATCTCACTCAAACTTGCTACTTGTTTTTGTTCGTTTCGCCCTGACAACTCTGTTTCATATATATTGTTATGTAATTAGCCTGATGATGAATAACCGAAAACGAGCTTGTTTGCTACACTGTTGTTTTCTGATGACCATCCTGGGAATTTTTAACCATTAAAATATATCACTGAGGAGAGTAGGCGATCGACAATCTATATGAAAAAATGAGCGAATTTTGTATTGATTCCTTGTGAGTTGGGGACCATATTAGGCATGGGACGTAACCACATAAATTTGGTAATCTGGATGCGACAGGTAACAACACGTGACTCAACAACGTACATATCCATTGTTTGATTGGACAATTTTCAAACAATTGACGGAGCATATGTTATGACGGTGAGCTAATTTCGAACTTGAGGACACATGCAGTCTCCAGTATCATTTGTGGATTGTCAAACTGCGGACCGGTTGGTCATTTTCTCTTAGCCCTATATTTAGGCCGCGCTGTGACATGACCGTAAACGCACATATCAGTATAGTTGTTCTGTTTTTTAATCCCCTGTGTCTTCTAAACACTGCACAGTCCATTCACAATCCTGTGTCAGCCTCCGAGTTCACAATTTTGGTTTTCCGAAACTCAATGTGCGGTCCAACCGGACAACAAGGGCCAGTAAGCTGTTGACTTGGCTCGTGCACAAGAACGAAGAAGGTGACCGAAAACAGGGTAATACGTGAGTGCTTGTTTGTGTGTGTACGTGTACCTATGTGCTTGTCTGTTAAGCAGTCGCCTACAGAATACTGATTACGAGTCGGCAGCAAGCAACACACAGTTCGGTGAAATGTTAAACAGATGCAGTGGAAAGGACAGTCAACCTTGGTAGATCAATATTGGTTCATGCTTGTGTGCAAACTTGTCCGTGAGTGCATTATGACTAGGCGACATTCACTGTGGCCTTATGCACGGGAAGGAACAACGACAGTTTGCTGCTCATTCGAAAGTGTTGGCCAATTCATTAGTTGAGTGACTGCTTCTAGCTGGTCGAGTTCAATGTCCATGGTGAAATTTCTTCAGCATGGCCACTCCAAAACGACAACAAAAAACACCACGTACACTTATCGAACGTATTCGGGGAGTGACTCGTTATTTTTCCACTTCAAGTTTGAGTCGTTCGGCGAAGCATGGTTCGAAAAATGATACACTAAATCAAATGGATTCGGAGACGGATTTACAATCATCTCACTTAGGAAAGAATTGGAAATCAAACCATGTGCGTGGGTGTCGGGGAACCCCTTCAAATGTGGCTCCAGTTAAAGCTGCCACCATCTCTACCGGTCTAGACGAAGCGGATAAATGGTTGGATAACGTAATCGATAGTAAACAGTTGCCACCAGTTTTGAGCGTGCATCATACAGCCATACCTCGCATGCCGCGATGGCAACTTCGGTCCCGGACACCCATCGAACGGGCCTCATTCATTTCCTCTGCCAGTGTATCTAACCACTGTGTAACCGCTGAGTTGAGCAATGTTCAGCCTGATCACACTGTCAATGTTATTGACTCACAAAACCCAACTACACTTGAAGGAGCATACAATCCGGGCGCTTTTACTACCTATGAAGATCAATCCGAAGGGTGTACTCATTCCACATTGGATAACAATTCCATATTCGCTAGCAGTAATTACCTTCCACAAAGGTTTGAATCTGAGAAGCCGCGTGGATGGGGTTCCTTATCGTTTCTTTCTGCATCTAACTGGAATATATTGAGCACTCCATGGAAAAAAATCAAGAGGGAGCGTCTAGTTAAAGCAAAAAGTGCTACTCTGGAAAGTATAACGCAACAGAATCTAAGTGTTAACGGTCAGGTGGCATCACATAATTTGTCCCGCTTTGATAAGCTTTACGATTTGACCTTCAAGGACACAGGACATCAGTCGGAGGAAAGTGAGTTCCGTATGTAGCTGAGCTTGGTTATAACCATCATTCAATCGATTATCTTGTGAATAACACCCATCAAGAAGTAGCTTATCTTATACACGTTGACATATTCAAACGATCAAGACAGTTGTAAATTTTAACATCATTTTCTCTTAACCGATATCATTGTGGTGTCGTATCGCATAAAAGACAGGTTTATTTTTTAAGTGAATAGCACCGAAGTGTATTTTACAAATTGAACACCACTCATAGTCGGCGTCAGCTTTCGCATTGTTGCGTATTTTTTCCAGCCCCATTTGAATTTAAACTATCAGAACAAATTGTGAATTTCAGTCCAGAATAAGATATGAATTAATAGTGATATGGAATCCAGTACATTCTTCTAAGGTGATTTATCTGAAAAATCTATATGTGTGATGATTCTCATTTTGTAGCCAGTAAAAGATTCAAAACATAGGGCCTGACTAATAGTAGCTTAATGAAAACTGTCTCAATGTGACTGAGGTGTCCTGATCACTGGGTGTCCGCTGAAACAAGCAGTTTCTGAGCACCTGTCGGAAGAACGAGCAGGCTAAAAGTTATTTACATAAGATTCTAGTTGAGCATTTGGGCATGTATTAAATGAGCTTGGTATGCTGCTAGTTAATATGTTAGTCTCATATTTTTATAAAAATGAATACATATACACTTTTGCTCTAATCAGGGAAAACTCAAGTTGAATTTGTTTAGTTTCTAATTGACTGACCTGGAGAGTCTACCTCAATACAAAAGTTATCAACAAGTGTGAAACGATACGAAACCACACCGAGAGCACATACATTTCATACTTTAAGTCGTTTTAACACTCACCTCACGGCATTCTATAAGATTTCTTAGTTTAAAGAAGGGTCCTCAAGGAGATTTACGTTGTTATTCACTGAAATTGCATCAACAGTAAGTAATTTGATGTGCTTGTCAAATTAGAGAATACCAAACTGTGAAAATTCAGTCCTCGGTTGAACTTGAACCAGCAACAAAGACAGCCTGTCAAAAAAACACCAATCGATCTATCATTTCAGTTTAGAAAGCCATGCGAGATACTCACCTGATAGAGTACTTACATCCTATGGAAATGCCGTTCCGATAGATGGCTCAAATTCATCTGAAGTTCAAAATTTTATAAATAATTCCCCCCATGAATTAAAAACAGCTTGTCACTTGATTCATCAGCAGCACAAGTTGAGTTTGCTTCCGTTATTACCAATAAACCGTTCTAGTGTTATGTATTGCGCATAAGTGACAATGGATTTCATGTTATGCTTCTAATGTTTCACTGTTAGTAAGTACACTAACTCTTGCTTCTTATAGATCGCTGTTTTCTTTGTCTGCCAGAATTTCAAAGTATGTAAACAGAAACGACTCATGATTTTTGCGTAATAGCAGTAAAACGTACAAAACCGAAATTTAATGTGTTGACATGTCGTGGGTTATGCATTCGTTAGTTTCTTGTTCTTCCGTGGTGAATCCAAAGGATATGAAAACAAACGTAATAATTTTTCATTAAAGTTACAAATCTTCTTTTCAAATGAACTTTCATCAGTTCTCCAGAAAATCATCTTGATGCTTATGGGGCTGATTAATTTTGGAATTAACTTAGAAATTCGTACCTTCTGATTTAATGCTTACAAACTGATGCTAAAGTGTTCTCGTTTCCAACAAATCTTTGTTGAAGTTGGCTTGTATGTTCGTAACTCTCATCCTAACCTGTTGTTCAAGTGTGAATTCCCAAAACAAAATATTGAAAATCATGTTTACCAATTTTACATTCTAATGAACAACTGCAAAAATGAGGGAGGGACTGTCTGAAACAAAATTCTGTAAAACATATTTATCCACGTTGATATTACAATGACTTACGAGGTTTCAACATTGAGGAAGACTATTTCATTAAGCTTCAATTACATTGTTACGTACTCCTTGCCATAAAGAGACATCGGAACCGTAACCTTATACAGGGTGATCGCAGTAAATATTCCATGGTTCGCCGTATCCAGGTTACCGGAATTGGGGACTCACTGAATCAAATGTACACTTTTGACTGAAATGCACAAACACCAAGCTGGTAATGCAGTCTTAAATCAAGGAAAAGAATTTAGATTGTATGGTTCCGACAGCCATTTGTTTTCCTGACTCTCCTAGCTAAAATGGTCAGGACTATTTCACACCATAAGATTATGGTGATGAGAAAACATGTTGGAGGCGCGAGTAAGTACATCAGCGGGGCTGTGGGATATTTCCAAAGCCCACGGCAGGTAGACCATGGACAACACAAGAGATCAAACGAGCCATCAGGGAGCTAAACTGGTTCAACGGACGGGAAAAGACGGTCGGGGCAGAAAATGCTGGTCAAACGGATAGAACTGGGTAGGTCTTTGTAGGATGTTCAGATGGATACCTGGTTGTGCTGTGGACTGCAATTCCAGTTCATAAAGTCGACTACTGGTTTGGTAATGAAAATTTCTTCTTTGTAAATGACTTTTTTGCTACCGCTGTCCCTAGGAGTTATAAGCAGAAACTTCCCCTGGGAGCAGCAACAGCGATAGTGAAACTGAATGAGTTACAGATGTCAGCTTTTTATATCAAAACAGCTTGGGTACTTCTTTTTCCTATCACTGCTCGGATGAACACTGAAGCGTAAAGTACCAAACTACATAATACTTCGAACCAGGCTTATCATATTCATCTTCTGGTCGTTATATCACAAAGGTAAATGTTCTGAATCACTCGCACTAAAGCACACCAAACCCCAAATGGGGCCTATAAGAAATTGTCCTAACCAAGTTTTTTAAAAGCGTAAAGAACTTTCCTCTGAAGGTCGAGCCGTAAAATGTGATCTAGCAAGGGCTGTTGGGGTTTGATACTGATGAGTGGCACACAACGAAGATGAAACTGTAGGCATACTTTCCACTAACTCATTTGGAGATCAACTCGAAATGCTGTTTTCCACAACAATCGCATTCGGTCTTTCATGGCGTTTCCACTGTCCGTTTGACTATACTGTAATTACAAAAGCACACATCAACCGTGGACTTTACATATTTATTTGTAACATTAAAGTTTTCAGTCAAAGTGGTCAAGATGCAAAACAACGAGTAACTATGTGTGTATTTATCTAATGTTCCATTAGCTGATTTGGTAATTAGCTTCCCCTGGAAATTCGTGGTGGCAGTAGACCCTTTGCTCACGAACTAATAGATAAACTAATAAACTAGTAAACTAACCAACTAACTTGTCCTCAGGGTTTTGACTGAAAACGCACTGGTCAGCAGAATGCTAATGACCAACCGGTTCGTCAGGTGACCTTGAAGATCTGTGTGAAACGTTGATCGAAGATAGATATCTGATGCAAATTGCTTACAATCTAATAAATACACACATTAGTCATGACGAATGTATGGCCTTGTTTAATACAAGGTCATCAATTGAGGTATAAATAGAAACTATCATCTTTACTAAGACCGGTAGGCTATACGTTTGCCTGTCTAAAACTTGAAACAAACATTGTACACTAAGATTTGTAAACCGGAAGTGAGCGTGCCCAGACAACCGCACACTTTTCTGTTCGACTTTGTGTGATCGAATGAAGCTCACTACTGTTTACAAAAGTCTGTAGATGATCATAATGAATAAAATGTGTTGATACTGATAAAGAATGTATGTCTCAGCAATCGCCGAATGAGTACTATCTATTCATGTACACAAGAACCCGATTCGTCTTGAGTCGTAGTCACTTACGAGCTCTGGTGTTTGTTCATATCAAACGATCCACCTCTCCTCCAATATCTTGACCACTATGATGCCAAACTACGTCAGCATGGTGGTGACTTTTGTGTGTTGCTTATCAGTCCGGTATTCAGGTCCATAGAGTGAGGGAACTTTATTCACGTAGACCTATATATCCCATCTGTACACACTTCAAGTTTAGTCACAGTGTGAGTGCGAGTTAATATAGCAACTCTCGAGTTACGTGTCCAATGCCCTAATCATTTAGCGGAGAGTTGCATGTTCTTCACCTATGACCATCAGTTTAGAATAAATTGGTCATTGCCTATAGACTAGTAATTCGACCCATAACGCAAGTATTATTATTCTGAATCTCTATCGTGCGAAGGCCAACTAAGAACGAAATCGGCCAGTGAGTGTGGGTTTGTTGGATTAACTCGTCTAAGAGATCAGCGAGAAGCCCACATGACAACTGAATAGCACACAACCATAACTAGGTCTACTGCTATCCTGTAAATCCCAAATCTTCTTTCGAAGGCTTTAGATGGTGCCTCTAGGTGTCAATCTGTTTACTTTGTCAGTTTCTTCATCTGGCTTTCCTCAGTTCATTTTGTCTGCACACATGAACGCCATTAAAAAATTCTATCACAAATGAATGTTTGATGATTCTTCCCA
Organism: Paragonimus skrjabini miyazakii; assembly: GCA_014338405.1. NCBI lineage: Eukaryota > Metazoa > Platyhelminthes > Trematoda > Plagiorchiida > Troglotrematidae > Paragonimus > Paragonimus skrjabini miyazakii. The sequence continues at coordinate 61,100 of JTDE01001998.1, forward strand.
TTAAAAACTAGATTGATCCATTTTGTTCACTGTCCACAGAGGTTGCTGAAGTTTTCCGGTTACGAGGTAAGGCCGACAACATTCCATTGAGGGCTGCAGCGCACTGGACTTCGCCAATGATAGGCAATCTATCACCAGTCGCGCTTCTTGCCAGTTGGGTTGTGGGGCGTATTGCTGGTTTGCCAATCAGATGCCACGTGCGGTCAGAGATTAGTGTGATGTCAGATGCTGTATCGAGCTGTAGTCTGACCGACTTGCCGTTGATGGAGACGGACACGTACTTTCTGCGCGTCCAGTGGTCGTCGTTTCTTGCTGCGAGCACGACCTGTGCTCTTGAGAAGCGGGGCTTGTGTGGCTTGCGGGAGTTCTGATTGAGCAAGTGCTGGCGCCTCTTGGAACGGCAATGGTTTTCTTTGTGGCCCAGTCGGGAACAGCGGGAGCATCGATACTGTTTGAATGGGCAATGTCGGACATAATGCCATCCACCGCACTGCCAACATGGTGTGGGAGGTTTTCTTTGGCTGTCGCATTCCGACATTGATGCAGTCTTGACCGGGACGCTTGAGGACACCATGTAGATGTTTGATTTATTGCTGTGTCCAATCATAGCGGTGTCATGCTTCAGGTTCACTAAGCGTTGGCATTCAGCAGTGATATCTTGCAGAGTGATTTCGTGACATTGTTCTATCTTCGCCAAAATCCGTGTTCGGATATCTGCTTCCTTCGGTGAGTGGAGTCCACAAGCAAAAATCAGACATTCGAATTGATCTTCAGTCATTGTTCAAAGCCTGAATCGTTCGCATTTTCGATTGACTGTTCCAGCGTACGTCACCCAGTCATCATCTGTCGACTTCACGAGGTTTAGGCACTGGTAGCGTATGGTAAACAGAAATGACTGATCGCCAAAGATTTGAGACAGCGTCTGAGTGGTTTCGTCAAAACTGAAATACCTTGAGTTTTTCGGCAAGATAAAGTTGATGTACCGTTCGTGTTCTAAGGTACCAGGTTTGCGAAGCAGCAGCCTCACCTTCCGAGCATCATCAGCGTCTGACAGTTCCACCTTGAAAATGTCCTCGTGCTTTTTGAACCAAGACTCGAATGTGGTGCCAGTTACCGGATCAAAATGGAACTCACTGATTGATTTGATCAGAGATTCTGCTGTGGGTTTGACGGATTCGTTGGATCCTGCTGTCGGCTTCTGGAATCTAAGATTCTGTGTCAGTGTTTCAATCAGTTTTTTTTTACCTGCGCTTGCTCGATTTGTTTCTGCTGTTGTTGAAGGAGAGTTTGCATTTGCTCGAACGTTATTGACATTGTGGGTTCTTCCGTCGCCAAATTGTTGTAAACCCTCCTAAACGGTACACTGGTTCGATCTCGGTTTAGTGGTACGCTCGATAAAATCGGATTCTCGTCCCGGCAATAGTTCACACGAAAATCTCGGTCCCGAATAGTACCGCGACTGTTCCCGTAATCACTCCCAGGGCAAGCCAAAAGACGAATTCAAAATAAGAAGCTTTGTTCCGCTACAAAACGTGTGCGGGGTAGGGCGACAAGTACAAGTTGTTTATAGGGCACGTCATGAACACACATCCCCACCCCATCATGAGAAACAGTTAGGACCACACATGTGTATAGCGGTATAAAAAAGTCTCAACCGATTTTGAATAGATCTGCTAGTTCGGACTGAGTCGAGTGATTTTTTTCTCCCTTCGCTCTCACGACGGAGGCGCCCCTGGGACGGTCACAGGGCGGGGCGCCGTAACACATTTCAATTATAAATCCCACATTGTAAATTTCGTAACACGTTTCACAGTGTTTTACCGTGTTACTTCTGTAATTTGAACAAAACCGTTAAAACACGAAAACTGGTAGATGCAAACATTTTGTAGTGAATCAACATTCTGTAATTTACACACTTAACGTTTCCCGTATGGGTTGTGTATGGTCTATTAGATTGTAAATAAGTATGTATATTTCAGGTCGTTATTTCATGTTCTAATATAAACTTACTGAAAGAACATACAAGACATTAATTTAGGAAGCATTTGGTTTTGCTTAAAAACCTCAATTCATGGCTTATTGCATTTTTGGTGACGTTCTCATAAATCAACACCCCAGTTATCATTATCGACAACAGATGTTTGTATTTCGTTTACTGTGATTCATTTTCAGAACTCATTGGAGGTTTTCGTCCATATCTTGCCCATTTCCCATATAACATTAAGTCATGCATATTTGCTCAACTAATATGAAATGTTTCAATATGTGTTCCCGATAGACACGTCCGTTTGAAAAACAGCAAAAGCTTTCAAATGTTCGTTAACAAAATCCTCCAATTATGCACAGTTTCATTTGTCTAGAAACCTTTTTGCTAGAACAAAAAACATAGATGCATTATGCATACCTGTAGGAGATACACTTTTTAAAAACTTGTCATTTAAGTCCGTTTTGATTATGTGAAATTTTCTACTTGTTGTGTTGCTTACATTGACAACTATGTAACCGTGAACGAATGACAATAAATACTAGTACCGGACTACTCACACGATAATTAGTTAGGCCCAGATGGAACGTTCGTTGGATTTTACATTACACAATCAGAGTCGAATGTTTGTGGTTAGACTGGATGTGATTGATCTGTGGTCACGAAGTTGTAGGGACTGAACAAATTGCGTATTGTCTTCTGACGTCCTGATGAAACCTATGTATTGGTATTGACTTAAGAAAGAAATATCGAAAACGGTTGTTCGTCACATCGTTACTTTTGATGTTGTGCGAATTTTCCGACAAAAGTATGTAATCACAAAAGTCAGCAAGGTCGTTTGACCGTGGAATAGTAGTTGATAGATTCCAAAGGAAATTCAGAATAATCTTTGTTTCAGTTGCAAAATATTTTTGAAGAAGAGTTAGAAATTAGTAGACTCTCAAATATTTTCTCTTATGCAGACAATCAAACGAAGATGACATCAGTGGCGAAGTGAGCCTTAAGATGGTGGCACGTCAAGACCAGGAAAGGATATTGTAAGAAACTTGCTTAATAGTACACTTCCCATATGATTAAAAGGCATATAAATACTGAACCACATTCTTACTCAATCGAACAATCACAAATAAACCAAGTTGGCAAACTGTCACACACCAGTGTCAGATCCATATCGATAATGTAAATACCTACACAAATGAATTGCATTCTTTAACTGTCATGCTTCTTATTTCTCACAAGCTAAACTCAATAGACCGTTTCTTGTGGTTAGTTTGAGAATGGGAAACGTTCACCACAACCCCAGAAGGGGTTGAGAAGGGTTTTTGCCAGCACTTGGTCCCACTGACCACCGACGAAGTGACGAACAGCTGCCTTGATCCAACTGGATCCCATCTGCACCACGTAAACCACGAAATCTATCTTACGACTAAACCCACGATCAAACCCACAGCTAATCGATTTCAACTTATAAGCAAAAGAAAGCGCAGCAGCTAAGGGTAGTAGTACATACACCTTCTTGAAACCTCGGTGACCGCGATCCCTTGATCTAGTGAACTCTTCTGTTGACTACAATTTGCCGCTTATTCGTGGGCCGTAGGGTCGCTTCCTCAAGGCCTAACTAGGCCGAAGCAGCTGTCCACCACTTGGTTGGTGGTCACCGGAGCCAGCTGTTTTCATCTACCAAAATACTGTGACCTACCAATATAGGATTAGAAGTCACGTAGTCGATTGGTAATGAGAATTTTCCCCATGTACTTTCGTTAGATCGAAAATGTCTTATCTGTAACAAAGTAAGGCTTCTTGACTCTCCTCAATCCTAAACTATTTGACTCATTCCCAAGTTGGGGCATGTCTTGCAGTTACTCTGTGAAACTACTTCGACATCTGTTTACTTCAACTTGTATCTAAATCCGGCTGAACCAACTGTGAAATCGGTGGTTCATAACTTGTTCTGTATGTGGACGGAGCTGAAAATCTTTGTATAAGATTCGTGAGCCTGAGCCGCTTAGTGAGACACGAGTGTATATTAACGTCATTGTTTCATGATGCTCTTTCTCTCAAACCGACATTACATCGCCGGAGTCGTTTTCATGTGAACTCACCTGGTTGAGATTATCTGAACGAGGACTTTACTAGTGAAAACGCCATCTGAGTTGAGCCATAATCTTTTACGAAAACCGGGTTTAAACGAATTTGACACGAATAATACTAAGCACCTCTTCACACATCAGGAAAATAACACCAGTGGATAGCGTTGGTTCACGAAGCAAATGACTACCAATTAAAGTTTTATATGGATTGTTCTTACTTAATGAACTCGAACACGAATGAACCCGGTCTTGAAGTGTTGGTGTGAGGATGGCTATCAAGAACTATATTACTCACGCTGTCGCCTAACCGTGACTGTAACCTCAAGATACTGGCAATCCCAGGTGAATGTGAAGTGAAAAGCACGTGATCGAGTTACACATCGTGTCCGTAGCATTTCCAACATAGGTGGACAAGTGGATAAGACCATTTTAAAATGGGACACATTGATTTTGAAAGGCGTCCGAACAAGTTTAAATGATTCAGACTTTTTACCTAACTTGAAATGAGATGAGCTTCTTAATTACGTTGAAACGGCTTGCACACTGAGGGTGTCCATATCTGAATGAAACCGAATGACGTACAGACAGGAAGGCACAAAAATTACTAAAACAGATAAAGATTAAGGAATTATGTTTTTTACTGACAGCAAATCGCAGTAGTTAACACAGCTGGCAGGTATCAAGATGTAACCCGGTCGATACCACAAAGTCCGTACGAACAGGAGGCAATGTAAACTGCCAAGTAGATACTACCAAAGTTCAGAGGCAATCTTTTTGGATGAGATTCTTAATCTAAACTTGAACAGAAATTGAAAATAAAACAGTTGTGTAGTTTATCTTATTCTCAGCCTCTGTGTCATATGTGCAAATGTATTTGCCTGAAAGTTTTCAGCGGCTATTTTGGAGGAACCCGCCGTGCTGACTAAACAGCCAGACGCCATCATTCAGTCTGGATTAACGGATGTGTACTAAGAGGCATTAATAACTCTGTGGCCTATAGCACCTCATCAACGCAAGTTACTGGACTCTGATCAATTCAGCATTTAAATCGTTCCGTTACACAGTGTGGAACTACACTTACCGTCCACTGCTGAAAATATAGCTATCAATATACAGAACCTAGGGCTATGTGCATTAAGGAAATCAGAGCAATCTTCCAATCTTCTCCGACCTAATTGTAATCTGTCACACTGAAGTTCAAAGTATGTAGTTTCTTCATCAGTGTAGAAATAAGACATATGTTGCGATATGTTAACACTCCGTTTACTCTCATAATTCACGAACGTTATACATGCAAGTTTTATATGACACACAACCAGAGATAGACAGAGTATGGATACCCATATATTCACTCAGAGTATTAAGTACTCAAGACCATAACAACCCCATATGGTGTTTCTACCACTTTTGTACACATAACGCCGGCTGGTGAGTTCTGATCAATATGGCTTCGCTAAAGACCAAAAGCCTCGGGCTCTGAAGGCGTGTCTATCTCTATTTGTCTGTCATATAAAACTTGCGTGTTCTACGTTTACGACTGATGAGAGTAAACGAAATGCAAACATATAGCAACGTATGTCGTTCTGTCTGCACTGATGAAGTTATTAAAGAGAAATTAGTGTTTCAAGTTTCTCATTTGTAGCTTCTGTCTCAATGCGAGTTAATTCTCGCATAATTCGCTCCGACCCCAGCAGTTTGTCATCTTTTGCGCGTGATAGTTCCAAAATTTCCTCACCTCCCCTAAGTGCCCACATGATCCACGTGGCTTGATATTTGCTTATCCAATACTATTCAGTTTGTTATCCATGTTCATTCGAAATAGAACGTTTTATCTGCATCCTACAACTTCACTGATTAGCTACTTATATAACTGATAACCTTTATAAGAGAATTTAACAAAATCCATGCTTTAAATGGAGTGTTGGGTCTCGATGACAAAGTTTCCCCGTGTGAGTCGTGAAGATATTTGTAACGCAGTACTATAAGTGATGGACCATCACAATCACGCCCTGAAGCAAAATTTAAGATCCATGAAAAGTAGGTCTAAAGTAGGAGGTCCATTATAAATGCGAAAAAGTAATTAGTTGTATTGATACAAGAGCTAAATTATGAATCTAATGCACTAAATTGTCTATGTCGAGGGTGAACTCCACAGGTAAGGTACTAGTATATTATCATTTAATGCCTACCTTAAACATTTTATTGTTTCTGTAACACAGTGGAATATTTTGGCTGTAAAACTAAACGTTTGCTTGAACTGGAGCCGGTTTTCGAATACTTATCACAAGTCCTTTCAGCTTATTTTCACAAACACCGACCACCTTGTAGCCCCGTCCAAAATAGATCGAACTGTCCATAGATTTGTCATCTTTCGACTCAACCCAGTCCGGCAGCCCATTTCGGTAGCTGCCGAATCGTTCACAATCCGATCACGCAACCGTACTGTCTACTCCTACAATTCGCATGTTTATTCATTAAAGTTTTTGCAGACTCAGACAAAGTGCAGTCTCTAATGCCCACAACATTGTGACACAATATTCAGCCGACTGCAGCTCTTGGTATAGTCAGTCATGACATTTCTAGCAGTCATCCGTGTTGTTGAATATTAATTTGCAATCCGTACATATGTTCTGGGCTTAGTGACAAATTTTAATGTGAACTCTGTACGTGAATGGGACAGAACGATCGATGATATGTGGTTATCACCCTTTCCGAGCTAACTAGATAGGACACGAATGGTACTCATTGTTGTTCTCGTTGACCAAGTAGTATAATTACGTGAATTTTCTAACTTGTTTTATTGGAACATATTTTTAAGACTATCACAGCTTACTCATTAGTAACAGGATACTTACTCAAAAATCAAATGAGTAATCTCGGTTTTTGAATGTGGCTTTAAGTCTTTTTCATCCTGATTAAAAATCAGAAGGAATATGACCTTGCAATAACCAATTGTTTTACGTAAGTTGATCATCGCTCACAGTTTGTCACAGCTGTCGCATTCCCATAATCCCTCCTGTGAGTCCTTTCACGAAGAAGCGCCATAATCAAGTTTCGCCCTTATTTGAGGTCGTTCGAACTTACATGGAAGTCATAATCATGAAATGACCGACTGGAGTTAACAGGATAATTACTACATCTCATCCTGAAGGGACCCGGCAATCTAACTATTAACTACAAGCTAACCCAGATGAACGTTTGTCAATGGTAGATTAGTCATACCTAGTGTTAGGTCAATGATACATTGGTCAACACAGCTGACTTACAAACTTGTAGCAGTGGTTTTACTCAAAGCCTTAACAAGGTTATACATTATTGATGAACTTCAACAACAACTAAGTCCAAGTGTATTTTGTTTTTGTTTTTCAAATTGGTTGACTAGTATTTGTATGGGAGCACGTTAAGTGTGATCAATTAGGAATGATACCTTATCTATATAGACCAGAAATCTTCAACATCTTACCAGAAAATTTGATTTACAACTCATGATTATTCTTTTACTTTGATTGTCCGAGACATTCCGTTCACGTGTAACAAATGACCAATTCTATTAAGATAAATTTCCCGTAAAATAATAAACTTTTGAAAATTAAGTATACAAATTCTAATTACTGACAAACTATTTTCCTTGTGGTTCTTTAAGAACGGCTCGGAATTTAAAATCAGATGTGTAATTCACGTCTTTGCGGCCTTTTGTCGTTCGCGATCGAACGTTTTGAGGTTACAGTTTCAACTAATCTGGGATCAGTTATATTTTTTGTATTGGAACGGTAGTCCTGTGTATATATGCATCAGGACACTGGGAAGATATACCCCTTCAACTTATGATGATTGCTTCTCATCTCTACTAATGAAAGACGATTATGAGAACAGTATATCTTACAGTACATATACACACACACAACTAATAATAGAACAGACGCAGATGGAACATATGCAAATTATCGGAGACTATCTTAATCATTTCGTAGCCTTAACAGGCGCAGATGGCAAAGCCCAGATAACTGATAAGAGTATAGGTGCAAGCTGTACTCAAAATATTTGGTGACTCATCCAGGAGTGTGGATCAGAATAACAAACAGGCAGACTCAGATACTCAAGCCTTGCAAGCTGACTCATTCGGTTTTTGCCTAGAACAATCTTGATAAATCGCACTAATTCGATTTGCATGTCAGTATTACTGATAAGTTTCAATTTCTGTAACGCTTTGAATTTGCATGATAAATGGGCCTTATAGTAGGATAATTAGTGGAATATATAAGGTATGTGGGCCGCGAGCACGAGAGCTGGATGTGGGCGCCAAAATGTGTAAAGACCGTCGACGGATGAAAAGCAAGTTTACTCACAGCCTCATAGAACAAAGCAGACTACGTGTGGACCGGAGACTCTGAGGTCCGGATGTTCCGATTTTTATCTCCAAAGGAATAATGCTTGGCGGTGGCAATTAAGGGCGTAAAATGACATTTTCAGACATTTCTCTTATGCTATTGATCATCTGTTAATAAGCATTTTCAAGCCAGAGTGATTAGTTCTGCCGCTTTTTTCCCCACGAGTTACTTGTCCGCCTTTGGTACGTATGAACGATAATTATTCATTATGTAAGGTTGGTTTGAACACAAAACCGTAGTCCACATTTTTATATTATATTCTATGGGTCACATCACACAGTACGACTTGTCAAAATTATCCTTCGTTCTAAATCACAATCAAACCAGAATAAGTCGGGCAAAAGAGCAACATTATCTACCAGAAGTAGTAAAGATACACTTTTGTGAAATGGTTGCACAAACTTCTCATCAAAAATGACAAGATGAATTCACTTAGTAAGGGAAATGCAAAAACAAGTATTGACACAAAATCAAAGTTTGTGATTCCATCTACACCTCAACAAAAGTTGATTGAAGGTTACCCCGTCAGAAATAACAAGGTTTCCAAATTTGGAGTCTTAAGAAAACATAATATCAACTTGTGATGTTGATAGGATAATGGTGAATGTAATGGTCGTCGTGTCTTGAATAGTAGAGCTTACTGAAACCGAAGACAACTTGTCAAAACCTGACCAGCTGCCAGATTACCGCAGATGTCATTCAATTTATGAATGAAACTGCTTGCCGATTTCTGACTTCAGCACTAGTCACTCAGTTCTTTTCAACCCAGTTCTGAACGTTCCGGAAGTTGAATGGAACAATTCAGTTTTAAAAAAATAAATGCGTACGTGATTGTGTGCCGGAAGGAATAGATCTGTATGTAAGTGTTTCTGTCTTTGTTCTCTCCGGAAAATAGTTTGTTTTGGATAAGTTTCTAATTATAACTAAAAACGTAAAAGAAGCTGAATAGAAAGAGGCAACCATTAGGCATAGTTTTGCTTCATTTGGAAGTGATTGATGGATTGTTCCGGATGTTCCGGAAACATTGGGTTTTACAACAATTAGCGGATTAATTTTTGATCATAAAGTATAGAAATGTGTTCATTGTAAACAGCTTTCTCTAAGTGTAACAAAGTCTTGCCTACGTAATAGATTGTTAATTTCATACTTCACTTTCTAGGTTTGTTCATTAATCGGTGACAAATGGTTTGTTGGACACCTGATGATGGATTGCCTCTTGTGTGTTGGCGTTTGAGTGTAAGATTCAAAAACGCTATCAAAACTGTAATGCATTGAACATAGATACATAATTTGGCCAGCGTCTCTGTACGGCTTTTCTTGAACTGCAGTAATCGCGCACTGGCTCCATTTCTGAGTCCTACTAACAACTGTCAAGATATTATTTTTAAGATGGTTATATGCTTATGAAATCGTTCTCAGGTGCTACCAGATATATAGACTGAACACAATAAAGAAAACTTCACGGGAGACGGCTTTGAAAATTTTTGTTAAAATATTCACGGGCATTGGAATCTTTTTGATGTTACTGTACAACTGGTAAACCTATTCAAAATTTCTGGCACTGAAGTCGCTGGACCTTGCCCACCCACTGAGAAGGGAATTTTTGGCCGCTACCGTATAGTAACCATTAGTAAGTAGACGAAGATTCGCTCTATTCAAATTTACTACCATTCATAACTAACCGTAGGTTTTGAATTTAGACAGATTTTCCCCCGCTTTAACAGAAAAAGCACTAGTATAGAACTGACCTCCTGCTAAAGCCTGCCCGTGGAGCTTATTCTTGTTACGACCTGTAAATGTGCTGTTTTACTGTCCTACAAGTAAACTATATGGAACACTTTTCTATTAATTTGGAATGACTGTCAAATCTCAACCATAGGCTCATTGATTGGAGCCGTCTTGAGCCAATCGGTATAGCTGAATATCATTTGACTTGGTGTTGCTGGGAGTTCAGACGTGATA
>JTDE01001999.1:9296-39082 GCA_014338405.1 Paragonimus skrjabini miyazakii
TGTATACCTCCCGATGATCGGCAGGCAGCTTGATTCCATCTGTTTCCGTATATTGTTCCGTATGAATGTCACACGACCTCACTCCCGTTGGAAACAACGCAGCAGAGTGAATAGAATTCTCAATGATAGAGTGGGGCATGATACCCTTTTCTCTCGCCGTGCCATATGCGCCGAAGATGGAAACAACCATATGATAGCGTCATTTCCAGGCAATTCTAAGAGCAACATTTCATCGACCAGTATCTACCTGAAATCTTGCAAACAAGAAGAAATAGTATGAATATCGTATGGACAAAAGAGCTGGAAATGTCATACATGTCTCACTATCAAATGTGTCAGTGTTCTTGTTGAAGTGCAATGCCAACATTGTATGGTCGTATATTTCCATTTCGACCATATCTGTAAAACGCCGCAAAATGAAGCACTCTCAGGCTATAGGATTACGTATTTCATTTTGAAAATGGCAATGATCGCATTTATAAGACCTGAAAAAGTGATCTAACGCCAACAACGGGTTGTTTTCGCGGAATTGTTGGCAAACTTTTTCATCACCAGACCAATACTTTTGGGAGTTATTGGATGTATTTCAATTTTTTCATTTGCGTCGTCTAGTCACAATTGATGTATTGTAAGTACTTTGTCCGAACTTCCAATTTTTAAATATTAAAAATATTTGAAAAATCGAGGATTCGCGTCAACAAAACCGTTTTGCCTTCTGAACGGGCTTCAAGGCGAATCCCGTGAAACGGATAATTGCCAGGCTTTTTTAGGTCAGCAAAATCATTCCGTCAGGTACGTTAAATTTAACCAATTTTTTTGCACAACGTAATCGTCTGTGCAGTTCAGTAGCTGTTGTTTCAATAAACGTTCCAGCAAATATGAGATTTTTATCGCCTAAAGTATAAGTTGTGGGATGGGTGTTATTTAGAGCATCTAGAATGCTAACTGTCTGATTCAGCCGGAGCAAATGTTTGCTAAGCTATTCGTGTTTACTGTGTATTTTTGCCATTTCAGTCTCTAGGTCCGTTATCTTTTTAATCTGATCCGCAAATCTATCGGTAATAAGAACTGAATACAACTTGGTGTCATTTCTTTCGTGTAAGGAGCTAACATTTTCCGTTGAGATGACCGCTTTAACAGCAGATTTTGGCCCCTTAGCGATAGCAACAATGAAGCAGGTGTTGGACGTGGTGCCCGGGGATGTTACGCCTCACTTTGGTGTCACCATGCCTTTTTCGCATGAGGTTGATCGTTTCGCCACTGACAATGTTTGTTAACAAATTATGAACAAAACTTTTCAGTGCAATTAACAATAACATAATGGAGCAAAGGGTATGCTAATTTGAGCGGTTATATAATATAAATGGGACATACACTTGCACGCAATAATGACTGGCCTTTTTCGAAACGCGCGCCGAAAATTGGGCAACGCATAACAATAATCGTATGTAATTCTTTGATGCGCAGGGTACCAACAGGACAAAGATAGAAGTAGACAATGAAAATCAGAAAATCTGAACAAACTTTCGAGTTACCCGCGCGGAGGCAGAAAAGTCTCCAAATTGTTATTGGCCAGCTTCTGGGTGGAACGGAACAGTCACTTCGGTCCGGGACAATCTTGAGTTGATGGGGGTCGTCAAGAAGGCATCAAGCGGGAGCATAGAAACAGAGTTGATAAGTGAACAGATGCAAACAGGAAATGGTGTGGTTCAAGGATCCAGTTGTGTACATCAGGTAATCGAATGCACACAGATCACATGCCCTTGCCAATGGGACATGCAACGGGACGTACAGACTGGCACCCATCAAGTACAGCATACAAAACAGATACACCACAACATGCCGGCCATACTGATTTTTATAATTCTTCTATAATGATTTCTCTTGCTATTGGAAATTGTTTGGCAGAACCGGCGGATCGAAAATATATGAGACTTTTCCGAAGTATTTGTCCAATCACCTCTTATATATGTCACGGATCGGAGCCGAGACGACCTCTTCTGACAGGTCGCTTCACGGGGGGACCATTCGGAGTACAAACGAATAACGCCAGCAGTGCAAACGGTAATGTTGGTGCTGAATGCGAAAACTATTCCCTCTTGAACCTGCCTGTTCAATACTGGGTAGAATGAATGAACAAGGGTGGTTGGAGTCAGTTAACATTTGGTAGGCTGGTATGGTATCTCTTTTCATCCTCCAAGACTTCAGGTTGAAAAGATTCATTCGTAGGTGCCCGCTCTTATAACTCAGATATGGAAGGTCCCTCATTTGTTTTGTAGCCTTACGGTGAACTTGTTCAAGCGAAAAGACCTCTTCACGGTGATACGAAGAACAGGCTTGAACATTCACTTCTAGTAAAGAGTGGACTAGGGTAAAACATGTCGGGACGAAGTTTCCCGTGGCTAGGCAACCTAGGTTATAAATGATGAATTTACAGACATTAGTGGCCTGGAATGTCATCATCCTGCAATTAACGAAGAGCCTTCGATCCTGTGTGATAATCGATCTTAAGTCTTTCTCCTGTTCAGATACACATAGTCTAATGTTATGAGGGTGATACTAGATCGAACTGTTATGACTAAACCACAGGACTTTACATTTCGCCGTATTCAGCGGTATTCTGTTAATTATACGCAGTTACACAAAGTCTCAAGATCTGACTGTAAACTGTGCTGGTGCTACTGTAGCCATGGTCCACAAGGAGCGCAACCTAAGCACCGTCGTTAAATCAGACATCTCCCCTAGCACTACCATTACGTTACTGTAAAAAAAACTAGCAGCAGGCTAGCTATGCTTAGTAGGATCCTTGGGAATTTCCAAATCAGCAGATTCTCACGTATCTACAACACACTGGTAAGGCCACTACTAGAAGTCAACATTCAGACATATGCGCCGTACTGGAAGGAAGATGTCACTGCTCTAGAAGCAATCCAGAGACGGGGCACTAAGCGGGTTGAGGGGCTATTTTCCTTGTTATATGAAGACCGTCTGTCAAAGCTGGAACTATTATTCTTAGCCTACAGGCGTCTGAGAGGCGACCTCATATTAACATACAAAGTCTAATGCTCTCCGAGTCACCCCAACAAAAATATTTTCACACTGGCCGATACAGTGAGTCTCAGGGGCCATAAGTACAAGATCTCTACACCACGTAGTAGCCATTCATCCAGACGACATAGTTTTGCTGTACGAGTCTATCTGACATGGAACGCACTTTCGGCGACGATTGTCATGACAACGTCAATCGATGCATTCAAAAGGCAATTAGATGACTGGATTATCCCAAGATGGCCGTCGACAATCGGACATGTATAACCCCATGCACCTTCAATGTTGTCATAACCTTCTTCTGTTATCTTTCTTCATTTTCCCTTATCTTCTTCGTACATTCTTTCCTTTACATTGTTATACGAAATGTTGCAACCTCCCTAGGTGCCCGACTGCTGCTAGCTGCTTCAACACTCAACACACTTCACATATTCTCACCATTTCAGCAGTTTACATGTTTGGTGCGGACGGACAAAAACCAGACGGAGATAGAATCAGTTGTGGAACTACAACCTCCGTATTACTGAATCTTACCGAAATATCTCGAGGCGGGGATACCACAAACGTTTTATGATTCCAGATTCGTAAGAAACTGATGAAACTGGTGAAATCGCAGGAGTAACAAATGACTCTCCAAAGCTTCGTGTAGTATACGTACAGCATAACACTCGAAGATATAAGTGACTGTATTTTATTGAAGTATAGGGTGAACAGCAACAGTCTTATAATTGACCCTTGCCGCACCCTATACAGGGCTTTCCGGATCGTTGAATAAGTGTCATTTACTCGGACAGAGAAGATGTGTCCACTCAGATATGTCTCCAACCACCGTAGCAGTTTCTCTCTAATTCCGTACAATTGCCGATTTAAGGCAACATGCCGTGATCTATTCTGTCTAAGGCGTTTGAGGAGTCTAGCAGGGCAATGCCCACTCGGATCCCGGAAGTAACCGCTTTAGTCCACTGCTCATTAACATTTAGCAGGTTCGTAGCGCACGAGTGACCCAATCTGAACCCGTGCTGTTGATGAGTTGTCATTTCATATGAGCGGAGGTGTTGTTGGTTGGCGCTATTGACAACACTTTACATTTCTTTTGAACGAATATTGAGAAGGAAAATAGGTATGTAGTTGTCAGCCAAGTCACGAACACCGCCCTTGTGATTCGGATTTTATTTACATTGCTTCCAGTCAGCAAGTAGTTCACCTTCCTCGAAGGGCTTCCGAAGTAAGTCGCTTACGACTGCAGCTAGATTATCTGTACGAATTCTCAACAGTCGTGTTGGTATGTTGTCAAAACCTTGAGACTCGTTACGGTTCCACTCTTTAAGCCTCGCAAGAAAAGCGATAGAACTGAAGTCTACGACGTTGAGGACAAACAGGACACTGAACGTAGGGTTTCCGCAGTCGAACAACAAGGTGGCTTTCGGAGCATTTTCCAGGAACACCATTTTCGAACGTATTGGCAATGATTTCCGCCGACTTCTGGTTGCTGGTAGCCGAGCCAAGATCTGTGAGCAGACTGAAAATACCCGGTTTCGCTGTAGCATTTTTAGACAATTGTTTATTTTAAAGAAAAACACCTAGAGTTTTGTCTCAAATGGGCTAACGCAAAGAATTGCAACCCAAATTTTTCACAACAAACAGCCTCGTTACACTTGTTTTCAAAAGCTCAGATTGATTGCGAGCCTTTGAGGTCTGGGTTAACTTGAATTTCGTCCGGACATAACGTTTGTCACACACATATTTTGTCGTTAATCTACAAATAACATGGAAAGGTTTATTACGTTTGTTGATTCTAAATGAAATGAATAAGCTGGTCGACACGACAATAGTGGTTATTGAAACGTTCGCAAACGATTCAAGTTCACAACGAGTGACGCGTAATCTGTTGATCCGAACATGCCTATCTCAATATCCAACGGCAAGAAAGATAATCTATCTTCGAAACGGTTAATGAGAAGGCGCTCGTAGAAACTGGATTTAATACGATACTATTTGAATCAATGTACATGAAAATTAAATATCTCACCTCGAATGTGAAAAATCCCCAGAAATTGAATAAATGATATGCCTGTACAACAAATCTGACAACTAGGCACCGCTCAGTAATGGGGGACGATAAAACGGAATTGAGCTCACTCAAACAAATGGTTATTGGTTGGGTCGGAGCAAAATGACTGTTCACGCATCGAGAAATGATAAGAATTATAAGCTATTCAAGAAAAAAATATGGAAGAAGAATGTCCTACTTTGACATTTAAAAATGCACAAGGCTCTGACTAATGAGAGTAAGGGAAACGGTTACAGTAGGCGGCGTAAGAAGGAAAATGGTCAATACTGTTTGTTCCTAAGGAAAATTAAGGAACGATAGGGC
This sequence comes from Paragonimus skrjabini miyazakii, assembly GCA_014338405.1. Lineage (NCBI taxonomy): Eukaryota > Metazoa > Platyhelminthes > Trematoda > Plagiorchiida > Troglotrematidae > Paragonimus > Paragonimus skrjabini miyazakii. Next base: position 14,719 of record JTDE01001999.1, read on the forward strand.
CACCCTTCAACACTGATCAAGCAAACCACAGCGATCTCAAAAATAATGCTACAGACCTTAACAAAATCAACAGTGGTCTTAATGTAGTGCCAAAATAAATCCGCGCGGAGTGACGATGGCAAGTTCTGAAAGTTCGTTGGGCAGTAGTCGTCTATACTTATGTAATCCCCATTAAAGCGGCTACATAGGCTCGAGGGTTCAACTACCACCCTAGAAGGGCATATTTAAATCGGAACAAAATCGAAGCGTGATCATTGCAGCCTACAAGCATTTCGGTGCTGTGGTTCTCAACCGAACCAGGCTCGTAATTGAAGACTGGGTTTAAACTGGACGGTGCAAAACCCTGACGCCACCTGGTGGGATCAAGTACACTTTTAAATGACCTTAATTCAATTGTGGTTCGTGCAATTGACGCAGCAGAAGAGTCCCGACCGGAGAGCACGTACAGAACTTTGAAATTAATATCTGTATGGTTAAAATCGCTTAGTAATAAAATACTAACTGAAGTCAATCCGATGGTTCCGTGTAAAGTAGCGGCTACGTTGCCGTCGTACACTATGTCACAAACGGATGGGCGGTTTACTAGGGCTGAGATAAGGGGCCTATTATAACAAAGACGGATTCGTACCCAAACGGACCCGGGTACTAGACGTGACAGTGAATCGTTCAATTTCACGTGGTCTGCATGATCGGACAGGTACGGAAACATTTAGAACACGTAAATGAAATTATGTAAGATAAAATCCGCGGAAACATTTTGACTGATCTCTTCGGTAACGCTACATTGACCATGATCAGTTAACATACCTCAATTTAAATAGGGGTGGATTAGGAATGAGTCATCAGCAGCAATAGGAATAGCACATGGAACCAGTCACTTTCGAATGGGCCGTCATTAGTTAAAAACAAAAGAACGTGACCGGTTCTGCGCACCATTCTTATTGCAGCCGATGACTCATTCCTATTTTATGCTTATTCAAATTGATATATATTAGTTGACCGTAATTCGCGTATCGTAAAGGGAGAGATCAGTCGAAATGCCTCTGCAAATTACGTCTTGCGCAATTCTACTTGCGTGTTCATAATTACAAATGTTTGGTATCGTGATCCGTGGACGGTCGACCAGTGATAATGCAGCTGAAGGCTTAATCACAAACGGTTCGAAGCCGACTCCCAGGGGATCGGTGGTAGCAAGTTTTGAGAAAATGTTTTCATGGAGGCCACTACCTACTGAGACGCTATCTATCGGTTCGAGGGTTGCAAATGGAAGTAACGATCTTCCAAGTCCCTTTTTTGGGAAACGTTCTATGAACCTGAGTATCTCCGGGTACGTTCGACTGGTGACGATGTCATACGTTCAGAACGATATTGGACAATTCAGCAGTGAGAAGTTCAACTCTCAGCAGTTTTTGCGTCTAGATGGGTAAGGTGGCCAGGCTTGGGCATTCCTGTCCCCTGGCTAACGAGCCATTCACATCAGAAGGATCAGCCTCACTCATTCCTTTGCTGCCACTTGTTACTCAGTGCTGCTGGGATGACGAAGTTTGAAGGGAGTAATCACCTTGGTCTCTTTAGCTGGCTGCTGGATCTCAACCGTTCCAAACGGAGCCCTTAAGATCCCACGCAAAAATGAGGGTCAAGTCTACAGTGAGGTTTAACAAACAATTTACCTGGCAATAGACGTTATTAGTTGAATGCTCGGTTCATGAATGGGCGTCACAATTTGTAATAGGACAGCCTCAAAAGTGGGTGGCATCATCAGTCGGACATTCTTTAGAAAAGTTGGACTCTGTCCTGCATTTATTACAAAGAAACACGAGCCAAATAACAATGTCGCGTGTTAACGTTTTATAAAGTGCAACTATGTCTTGGCGTTCGCATACCCTGTGAGTTCAGTATTGGTAACCGTGACAAAATAGTCCCTGCTGGTTATACTTCACAGATTTAGTGCACCTGATGCGCAGACTGATCTTATCTTTGGTGGCTACCTGAAAATTGCTGGTTAGGAGGGCCATATACTAGAGAATAAACTGGTACGCAAACGGTTCTGTGTTGGCAAGCAAGCAAAAACAACAATTGTGAACCAGTTACTTGATATCGAAATACAATAAGGACGGAACACTTTGAAAAACGCCTTAATGAAATGAAAGGGAGACTATAGTGGCCTACTACGTCGATGAGAGCGAAGCAGGGGAAGTGGAAACCGGATAATTTGCGAACAGCTGAACGTGGTCTTGCGGCAGACTAGTGGTAGATTGATATCGCGATTTCAACACGCATGCTAATCAGTAAAGCTGAAACTTGATAACAGCAAGTTCAATATGTTGGTCGCAGACCCGGTGAGTTCTTCACTTTTAGCTGACCTGCTTCTTGGTCTCACATAGTAGGATGTGTAAACGGCCACCCTTGCCGAGTGCTCCACAGAGGTATCCGCATCTGCGGGTCAGTAGTACATCAGTCGATTCGGAAACAGATAAGAGTTGGGATATTTTTATGAGTGCTATTGATCACTTGCTTGGTAATAACGGAGTATGTGTGTGAGTTTATGGAGGTAGGCGACAAGACTGATGATAATGAGGAGATAGCAACTGAAGTTCGTTGAAAGAGAGGTAAAAACTAAAGTGGTCTACTACAATCAAGTCTCTAATAGGCTGGGTGCAAAAATACGTGGAACATAATACACTATCCATCCAGTTTGCCACAAAAAGGTTGGAGTGCAAATGAGGAAAAAAACAACAGTTCCACTGGTTTGATTTATTGGAGGCATTACGTACCGTTGAGCAGTTTGTTCAATAATGGTTATCTACTAAACATTTGTGTTCGACGCACTGTGGTGCAGTCAGTAGTAGTGGTTCGGTTCAGTTCAATTCAGTTCAGTTCATAGGACATGGCGGACAATAGCCTGGTAGTCCAGTTTTTTGCACAAGTTGACAACGGTTTCCGCGGTTCCGTTATGAGGATCCAGTTTCAGGCTTCGTCTGCCCGACACCTGTAACCTACAGGCACAGAATATCAGGCTCATATACGGGTAGAAGAGGGAGGGAGAAAACGATTCGTAGCTAATCGAGAGAGCAAGAAACAATTAGCGTGCAAACTCATTAATAAAATGGAGACAAGACAACCGTAGTTAGATGATCACTCATAAGCATGGTTGCCAGCATCCGTTTTGGATTAACCTGTCACTGTGACCGTAGCCAAAAGACGCCTGCGCATACCCATCACCGCAAAGGACTTTCGCTACACCACCTGTAGCTCCGCTCACACTCCACGTATCCAGTGTAAACCTGAAGGAATAAGACCAATAGATGTGTGAGTAAGGTTTCGTGTCCAACCAGCTAATGCTTTTTAACCAATTTATAGGATAGCTCGAAACTGGAAGCTGTCCCTCGAGAAATAAACAAACTCCAACGGGAAACTGGAAAATAATATTGAAAATACAATACGAGATTGTCCAGTATAATAGATATGTTAGCGCACCCTAGGGATGATAAGAAAGAATAATAGAATGGAAGATTGTACTAGAGGAAAACGGACAACAGTCCACCGTACAGTACACTAACACAGGTAAAAAAGGAAAGGTAAGAGGCCACAGACACCCCAGTTTCTGAAAATGTGAGCAAGTTCCAAACACAGAAATCGCTGGTTGACTTGAACAGGAAATAATGGATATAACTGATATAACCTACTTAACCTTAACACACTCGTCGTCTTTTGACCGACGTTCTACTATAAGTAGGTTAATGACCTACTAATCCCAAGCGGCCAACGAATTTGCGGCCACATACATCGCAACGTCATATAATCATGCCACCACAACCTATGCCATTGATGGTTCCCTTACGTACTACCCGCTGGCGTTCACGGACTCGCATTTGGTGCCCACCGAACTCGCGGACGCCCGTCCAGTTAAACGCTAATCTCTTCAAATGTATAAAATCAATGCCATAATGCAAACAACTTACCTGGACAACATCCTGATGTCTCTGCTTTTGACCACCGGTATTTTGATTACTTGGTTTCAGCTGTCCGCGCACCAACTGCTTTTGGATACGGCCATCGCTCATCCGACGGACGTGACCTTGGCGCATATGTACACACTTATCTCCATACACAGCCAACAATGTGTTTGGTCCATTGGTCGTATATGTTGAACTCATGCAAACGCGGTAAGTCTGTAGCAATCCGATCGGATAATACCAACGGAAACAATACCGTACTCTCTGCACACCGAAGAGAGGGTTTGTGTGCTGCATACATGCGAGACAGTTTACTGTTTCCGTGGGCAAAAATGGATATATCGAAAGCGAGGAACCTGGTTAGGATTGGCCCAATCCATTTGAAACTTCCGGTTAACCAATAACGACGAACGAACTTTCTAATACTACGATAGTTCGGTGTGAAGCAATGTGCAGTAGGCAGGAAGGAGTAAAATTCTGCAGACATTATCACCAACACCACCTAGTAGGACCAATTTTGTAGTCTTCGGAATGGAGGCGTTTGCCGTCTTATTTTTTAGAACAAATGTTTTCAAACGGTTTTGATGTCGTTACCTCCCTATTCCGACCAACTGTATTCTTTCGTCGTCCGTTTATTAGGGTTTTCTTTAAAAAAACAGTCGGCTATATATAAAATGTTGTTAAATACCTGTGTTGGTAGCCTCTTTTTATCGGTTTTATCTCAACTTACGCTCTGCATATGCTGACTGGTCGAGTCTGGGTACCACCATGAGCTAGCAAGAAGTGAAAAATTGGGGGGAAAAAAGGTTTCTTATGGATGATAATACTAACGTAAGATTAAAACTGCCGTACTATTAAGCCTTAGAAAAAAACGGTCTGATATGTCAGGGCATAGGTATGGATATATAATACAAGGTGTCGACTGTTTTGTGACTGGGAGTGATAAGTCACGTCAGTTCACCCCTTGTCTATCCTTACAAACAATAGCTGTGTTGCAAACCCTCTTGTCGTTGAGTGGTTCGAACTAAAAGAAATGTACACACGTATATACATACAAACGGCTGTCTACTTCTAGACAGTCATATGCAACATAGTCACGTACACATGGCTTATATAAGGTTGATAGCATCCGAAACGGATTAGCCTGTCGCAGTGACCGAAGGCAAAGAACGCCTGCGCTTCAAACTCTCACCCCAAGTGGCTTGCGTTGCACACTTACGGTTCCACTCGAACACCACGCACCCGATGTAAACCCGAAGGAACAAGACCGTATGCATGTGAGTGAGGCCCTTGTGTTCAGCCGGCCAATGCTGGTTAGTCAATTGAATGGCCAGCAGGAAAAGGAAACCCTCATCTTTCAGAAAATAAACAGAGTGAGACTTCACTGACAAGATCCGAATGGGGAAGAAAGATATGTAAAATGTAATACAAGAGGCATTTCAGTATAATAATGCATGTAAATGCACTTCAGAGAGGACAGGAATGAAGAAGAAAATTCTGACTGAACTAAGAAAACAACAGGCAAGCCATTCATCACACAATACATCAACAAAGCTAACGAAAAGAATGGGTAGAAGACCGCAGACATCCGAGTGTCTGAAAAGTTTAGAGAATTGATTGCCAAACTGCCATGGTCGTGGTTGACGCAATCTTTTGCAGAAATAGAATGGATATACTGATATGACCTACCTGAGCCTAAAGTACTCGTCGTCTGTCCGCCGACGGTGCATTATGAATACGCTGGTGACCCATTAATCTGAGGCGGCCGGCGCATTCGCGGCCGCACAGATCGCAAGGCCATACAATCATGTCATCACGATCTATGGCACCGATGGGTCCCTTGCGTACCATGCGCTTTCGTTCTCGGCCGCGCAATAACTGTTCGTTGAACTCGCGGACGCCTGTCCAAGTCGTATTCCACCAAGTCGTTTGGTTCAACGCTGTTTTTTCCCGGAAATCCTGGAGGTTAGAAGCGGAAATACCACGATGCTGTGTAGGTAAGTTGATTTTGGAGGGGATGGCTTACATATAGACTATCAAACACACGCCAAGTCTAAATTGAATCAAGCGCCACTGGATTCCAGACTTGTCCGAGCCAATACTGGAAGACTTCGATCGTTGGGGCTTCCACAGATTAAGGGGGAGCTTGTTTTGTGCGTGACATATAAATGAAGCGCGCGCCCCTTGTTCGTTCACAGCCTGTGGATCATCATGTGGTGTCCTCTCAGTTAAAATAGGCTCAGCAGCTGGAAAGAAGTTAGATCCACCAGGACCTTGAAAGCCTTCATCAAATCTCCATGGAGCCCACCTCGTTTAATGGAGATTAGATCGAGAATTTTTCACCGACCGCTTTGGAACTCCGCCGAATAAAGAGAACGGTTGTAAGCCGGATCCTTCGACGGTAACTCTGAAATCTTGTCACAAAGCAAATCCATCGAATGATAACTGGTGCTATCCAATAATGTTCCAGTTTCGGTAATGGAAATAACTGAATAACTCAGTCAAGTGTTTTACTGAAGTCAAGACAACACACTTCTACGGGTTCCGCTCTATCAAAACTTTGCGGCATTTTATCCAGAAGACAAAGCAGGTTGGACAGACGGGATCTTTTCTTTACGAATCCCTGTTTGTTCGCATCCAACAATTTGCTTGTGGCTAGGTGCTCGACAATTTTGTTTCTAATGACGGCTTTGCACACTTTCAGTAGAATGCGAGAGTAACTCACTGAAAGGTAGTTACGAGTTGCCTTTGTCTCCACCTTTGTACAAAGTTGACATTTGTCTCATACCAACCCGGTTCCACTCTGCCTTCTTTGATAGGTCGGTTAGGTTTCTTGGGTACTGGGATGGATAGCACACCGGCTAGCGGATGGACAATGGTTGTGTGAATATCATGTGACTCCGCGGATTTTGTGAGCATTCAGCTGCTGCAGTATTATCTCTACCTCTGAGGGTATGATGTCCTCACGCGTAATTTTTCGGCCAGTGCAGTGGATGAATCCGGGGTAGAGTTCTGCTAACTATCCTTTCCGAGGACACCTGTGAAGTGCGACGTCAAATGTTCCGCATTCTCAAGAATATTCGTGAGAATGTTGTCATCGAAAAGCATGAAGTCATTTATTTCACTACGCGTCGCTGGCTTAGCTCGAACACGTGCACTGCAACGCTTTGGATTGAAATGGGCACTTCGATTTAGTACTAGTTCGTAGACGGCTCGGGCAACATCCTGAAGTTCTACGGGACAGTCCCTTCCATAAAGGTAGATTAAAAACCTCTTATGGACGGTTTTTTAAAGTTACTCAGGCTTTCTTATTCTTTCTATGTAACTTATCTATTTTCACTGTACGTCAACGGGGTTTACCCTGTGGACGGTATCGATTCAGTGCAGGGTGCTTTACTGCGAGAAGATGCATACTTTGTTTTGCCATCTCCCAGGCTTCGTCTGGCGCACCTGAAGGATGATTCCAATCCAGTGACTTTGCATCAGGGATCAATCTGTCGATTTTCACTGTTCCGAAGTTGCGTGTTAACTTGAAAGGTATCGACTGCCATATGAAGCCGAACTCAAAAGTGATAAGCACATGGTCAATTTTCCCAAGGGGAACACCTATACCAAGCGAAGTAACTTGAATATCGTATCCGCTCGCCGCTAGGTTAAGCCGTCAGGACACTCACACTATTCAAAACCGCGAGTTGCATTTCACGTGCTGAATCGGCTTGTTGTCATGGAGGAATTCCAACAAGTCTGCTCCAAAACTTTCTGCAGAGGCTGATTCCACCCTCCCAGTCGACGCTAGTAGAGCTTAAGTATCCAAGAATTAGCAGGGAGTGTGGTTTAGCGGTGATACCCCTCGAAAGAAATATAAGCTTTGCATCCTCGATGACTTGCGACATTAAACTGCGGTAGACACACACGACTGAGATGGTCTGCGTGTTTGACGCCGCCACAGCTTCTATAAGTTGAATATTTGACGTACTGGCAGAGAGCCCCCGGAGTTTCACATATTTTTCGACAATTAAAGGTGGTACTTGTCCTCCCTGCATCCTGTCAGGTCTATCTTGTCTGTATCCCATCTATCGCTGCAGACACGGTCTATTGTACCGTACAATCAGTCTGAACCAAGATTTTGTGATGATAGTCACGTTATAACCATCAGTTTCATTAATCAATCCACCTCATTTGTCGTTTATCTTACAGCCGTTCTTTTAATGAGCTTTCAAACGCCGGAGCTTCTGCGGATAGTGTGTTTATGTTGAGGGCCCTCTAAAACTATACCCGAGGGCGGATTCCATTTTTACTGGCGATGGAGAGTAAGTTTGTGATGCTGTATTAAGGAACCCAAGATAAGCGGTGGGAATCTGTGTACTTGCCTGGGCCTCGTTGGTAATAGAAGAAAAAGCCAAATGGGGTATCACTCGGTATCCCGTGTCTTCGAGTTATGAAGCAAAGAGACGCTATTCGGAGCAACAAGATTGAGCGAGTCTGGGAAGATTTCAAATCTGCCATCTGACAACCCTCCCTCATACAAAATATGGTTTACAATTGGTGTCTTAGTGCAAACGTTCGTTGTTTGCTGTCTCTTACGTGCGGTTCTGGAATACCATATATTAAGACATTCCTCCTTCTGCCACTTGTTCTTCAGATGGGCCAGCCTCCTACTTAGTAAACCCTTGTCCGCTTCCGGCTCAGCTCCCTGAATACTTTTTTCCAGATGGATTTCAGCACTGTGATTGTGTTTGGTGATGTGGAAGATGAATCAATAACTACTATTGTGGATACAGTCGCAGATGGAAGGAAGAATGGTTTGAACCTTGTGTCCGTGCATCTGAGCTGAGATTCAGTCACGCCAGGGTTTCTAAAAGCAGTGTGCACCCTACCCTGCCTTTTTTGCTTCCAGGCGCCTTACTTAAGACAGGTGTTTAAAGTTCCATAGTAGACAAACGACTCGTCATGGATAAACTATTTGCAGTTCATATAGGCGGGTAAGTGGGAATCGACACTGGTGACTCAGCCCCCATTTCGATTAACACGGGCATTTCGTTTGTAGTGCTTGCCTTACATTTATGCGAGATTGCCACCTGTTATGTTGAGAGGTGCAGACTGGAGTCAGAAACATGGTTGTCGGGCATGCCGGTTGCACTTACTGGATAGCTAATACTCACAACAAAGAGCTTTCAAACGGCTATCCAATGGATCTACATTTAACGCAATTCAGCTGGGCACAGTCTAGAGTGGCCACCATCAGAACTTGGTAAAACTCCAGAAGGACAATGGGAAAAGAAGCTTGTAACCAAGCGTCACAACAGGAGCACTGAAAAGCGCGGTCTTATGTGCGAAACATCGCACAACATATAAATATGCTTCTGATGTTGGTGACAATATCGACCGACAGTAGTGAGATACAGAACCCTGATTGTCACGTTCACTGGATAAGTTGTGGCCGCAATAGAACATGGGAGTCAAAACAGTGATCAACAAAACATTTACCAGATGAGCGAGAATAGCACTGTTGACCGATCGTGATTCTCCGTGCCCCAGCCCCCGTGGATGGTGTTCTCGGATTCGTTTTGAAAGTTGTCTTGACGCTCGACCAATATAACCTGCTCCGCAGGAACAAGTGGATGAATAGATACACATGGATGAGGTCTGAACTGTCAGTTTGTCTTTGTTATGAAACCTGAGAATTGGGGATGTGGAGAATTGAATACAGAGTTCAGCTGTAGCATATGTCCTGCTAATTGTCTGGTTGAGCTTATTTGTCAGCCATTCTGCGGTGTTGTCACCTTTGAACCTTTGATCAAGCCCTCAAAGTGGTATATCGCGTGCCAGGCAACCCATCAAAAGGGATCCGAATGAGAACACTTTGTACCGCCGAGGCGATTGGAATCAGGCTGCTTGACCCGGTATTATGTCATCAAAAACGGTTTGTTCAGGCGCTGCACCTACCATGGTCACAAATCCACCGAATCGATGGCCAACCTGCGCGGTCAAACCAATGGACAAGCGTGACGTAACCGGCCAATCAAGTCATCGCCAATTTGAGTGACCAGTGACCTAGTTTCTCTGTAATAAGTTCGATCGATATCTCGATCTAACTCTATTAACTCGTTATATACTTGTATCGGCCTGAAGCTGAATTATCGAAAACATATTTTTGCCTATATGTCTTTGTTCTCATTATCGTAATGGGTATATTTGAAACGATGAAACCATTTGCTGTTCACCTAGTTGCAGTTATATCTACTTTCTGTGACAGTTCAGATGTTCCACGGTTGTCTGTATATGCATCGTCACCGTATCTTGGGATGTAAGTCATCTCGGCCAATGAGACCTCCGGGATCACCAAAAGGTACACCTACTTCACGTCAATTCTTACCTATCGTTTAGAACACATATTGAGTATGCAGAACGCGTTCGCACTAGTAGCTGCTCCACTAGATTGACTTAAGTTATGATCGACGTCTGAGTATGCAGTATACGTTCACACTAGTAGCTGCTGTTTCCGAACGACTTTTACCATGAACAATTTGGTGAACAAACACATGCGAAAAGTGATGGAAAACCTGTATTTGATGCGTTCGGGGTACATGATAATCATCATCTTTGATTCCGTCGGTTTTCATATTGATTGGAATTATTTTCTGCACCACGATAGGTACTTGGCGTTCTAAACATCATAGTGTGACTGGCTGAGAGGTATACCTCCCGGTGATCGGCAGGCAGTTTGATTTCACCTGTTTCCGTATATTGTTTCGCATGAACGCCACGCGACATCAATCTAGCTAGAAACAATGCAGTAGAGTGAATAGAATTTACTTTTGAAGATCCCCGATGATAGAGTGGAACATGATACCCTTTTCTTACGTCGTTCCATATTCACCGAAGATGGAAACAACCATATGGTATCGGCGTTTCCAACCATTTCTGAGAGCAACGTTTCATCGACTAGCATTTACCTGAAATCTCGCAAACAAAGAGAAATAGTATAAATATCGTATGGACAAAGAAGCTGAAAATGTTGTCGTACATGTTTCGCTATCAAATGTGTTGGTGTTCTTGTTGAAATGCAATGCCAACATTGTATGGTCGTATATTTCCATTTCGACCATATCTGTAAAACGCCGCAAAATGAAGCACTCTCAGGCTATAGGATTACGTATTTCATCTTGAAAAAGTGAGTTAACGCCGAAAAACGGGATGATTTTGCGAAAATGGTGAAAATATTCTCATCATCATACCAATACTTTTGGGAGCTTTTCGATGTATTTCGATTTTTTCATTAACGCCGTCTATTTACAATTGATATGCTGTAAGTACTTTGCATAAAATTCCGATTTTTAAATTTCCAAAAATATTTTACAAATCAACGATTTGCGTCAAAATAACCATTTTGCCTTTTGAACGGCCTTCAAGCTAAATACCTTCGAGAGGGGTAGTTGCCACGTGGCAACCTGGGTACCAAAAATCGGGAAATTTCATATTGTTACAGTACCGGTGTACACTACATTAGTGGGAAAAAGACCATTCACACTAGTATTACGTTCGAAACTCAGTATGGTACCAGACAACCAGAATCAAATTTCCTATCAGAACGAATTCTCGAATACCGAATTTACACGGTTCTCGATAAATGATATTTCGGTTGCAGTAGTGTCATTTGATGCACTTCGTATAAGAGAAGTAACCAGAAGGTTTTGAAATCGTTCTAGGATAGTAATAGCGCTTTGCGTACACGATTTGTGGCAATGAAACTGATTCTGTCTTCCTCTTTGTAAAGCGCCAAAGATTGAAGACAGCAGGATACGACGGTCACTCGGAGACGGACTCAGTCGTCAATACAACCGTAAATGATGATGGTGTCGACACTCTGCGTTACATCTTCCGTTGAAATGCCTGTCTGCGTTGAGTGTTTGACAGCGCTGGATACATCTGGTTTAGTGTACACCTTCGGGATTTAAACTCAACGTGAAGGAGTCAAGCTATGGAACCACCTCTTTGCACGGCAAAGGGGTTCGTCTCCATTCAAAATTGACCTCACTGGGCCGGTCTGCCTATCACTTCTTAGGGTGAAGATGGCGTCGGCCTACTAGTAGGCTGAGGTGTGCCAGAGGCATATTTGTAGATCAGCAGGCAGAAGCAGGTGTCAGTCACACGCTGCGAAGGCCATCTGGTTGGAATTTGCGAGGCCCCATCTCACTCTCAATAAACGGCAAGGCCGGAGTTCATTGCTCAAAGGGTGCTGAGCTGAAACGATTGGTTGAAAGCATGTTCTAAATAGAGCTTGTCGACTGCAGGTTGTCAGATGTGATGGTTAACTCTTGCAATGATCAAAGAGCTACGCGCATTGCAGAATCCACTTTTACGCTCAAGGATGGTTGGTATGAGATTGGCCTGCCGTGGCGGTCTGACACTGTAAACCTTCCTGCTAACTGATGGATGGCTCAAAAACGTCTGAATTTACTGGGCGAAAGACCTCTGCTGCTGCAGATTAGCGCGTAACTATAACGAGATTAGTAACGCACGTGTAACCGTCGGTCACATACCGAAAATTGACACCAGTAAGGATATGACACTTCGCCGGTGTTACCCACCCCGCTACCCGGCGTTGAATTTGAATAATTCTGGAAAGTTGCGAATTGTATTTGACTGCGCGGTGAAATGCTGAGACATCTCTCTAAACAAGGTCTTGCTACGAGGTCCAGTTTCGACAAATAACCTAGTGGTTTTATTGCTACGGTTCCGAAGTGGTGTAATTACCTTGTCCTCAGACACTGAGAAAATGTTTTCTCAGATGAATTTTTCCGAAAGAGACAGGTGGTCATTCAGCTATATTTGTTGGGGCGATTGATAAATGTCTGACTTACCAGGCACGAATGGGATTGCGGTCTATCTTTTTGGGGTTACTTCGCCGTTTTGCGCGTCATTTACGCTCAGGAATGCCGCAATCGATACTGGACATCGCTTAAGCAAGCTGGTCAGTCAAATTGCAGAGGATAATTCTTACGTTGACGACCGCTTGGCATCAGTGGATACACTCAAGTGTACCAGACCGGTAAAGTTTGATTTACGCGGCATGTTCCTCTTGGGTGGATTTACACTCGTAAAGTGGACGTCTAACATAACCGAGGCGCCCGTATACCACCGAACGAAAGGACTTCCATGTGAACAACACAAACCCTAAGTGACCACAGTAACCAGAAGACACTTGAAGTCCAGTGGCACGTGTCGGGAGACTGTTTCAGGTTTCCGTGCCTTTACCAAGGAAGCTATCCACTAGGTGAGGTTTATTGGCCTGTATCGCGTCGGCGTACGACCCGTTAGGATTAATTGCCCCACTTGTTCTTCGCGGCCAGAAGCCATTTCAGTGCTTATTTGGTGAGAACATTTTGTGGGATACACCCTGAGACCAAAAGTATTAGGGAGGGTGAGAAAGGCGGTCATGAGGCATAGTGACGATAGACTCCGTTGTTGTACCACGTTGTATGCGACCCCATGAGAAGGCGCCAACGCGCTCAGAATTACATAGATTTTCTGACACCTCTGTGACGGTCTGCGGAGCCGTTGGCTACCACAGGGACATCTTAGGAGATGGCAGCATCTTTTGATGCTTCATGATGAAAAAATTTTGGGTTACACTGTTAAAGTCATTGTTTATCCCGAAGTTAAAACTCACAACCGCGGTGTTGGCAGTCAAAGTTGCGAGGTTTAAAATGAATGAACTCAAGCTAGTTTTTGACAGTATCACACTTGGACAGACTCCGTCATCGTGTTAGAGTACGTGAGAACCACCTATTATCGCTTTGTGATATTCGTAGCCAGCCGCGTTCAAATAATTCGTGGTTATACCCAAAGCTGCCACTGGCGACACTTTTCGTCCGAGTTAAACTTGGTCTACGTAACTTCGCGATAGAATTGCGATGCCCGTTCCCGAGAAGTACGTGTGGCCGAGTGAGTCGACCCATCTGTGGGGACCTGAGAACCCCCGGCCGCCTGGTAAGCTGCCCAAACAGTTCCAAGCTAAGGAACTAGAATTAAGGAAGATGCCGGCAGTAGCCAGCGTCAGTAGCGCGCAATGGTGCGGGAAGCTTGTTTCATCTCAATTACACTGGTATGCCCTACTCCGTGTGATACCATGGTTAATACGTTTCAAGAATTGTTCTATTTGCATGAAGGCTGGTTGACAATGTTCCATTATGCTGGGTCCCTTGCGTAAGTTAGAACTGGATCTGGCATGTGCACCCATCGTTCGACTGGAGCAGCTGAGCGCCTCTAGTGAAAAGTGTACGGAACACTCTCAAAGTCGATGGAGTTTGCCGGCCCGATTAAAGCTTGTCGCCTGCGTTTTGGTGAAAGGGCTTCAATCGGGCTATCTCACTGTACTCGAATGATTGTACTGTAAAAGATATGACCGTCTCTTCACTTGTTCGAGGATATGAACTATACATTGAAAAGTAGCACAGCCGATGTCAACGAACTCATTTTTAATGGCCTTCGTGGAGTTCATTGGCCGTCGAGTGTGACGGAAATTACGCAAAGTGATAACGGGTCCAACGTCTTAGGCGCGGAATGAGACCTGACGGGGAAATTACTTGCTTTCGATCGAGACAAAATTCATCTGATTGTAGTGGTTCGTTGTATCAGTTAGCACTTTAATCCTCCCGCTGCAAGTCATTTGGGTGGAACACGGCAGAGCATGATTCGCACAGTTAGACGAGTCATGCAGGCTATCGTGATGCAACAAGCGATATCGAACAATGCTCTCTAAACGTATTTGATTGAGGCTGAGAGAATTCTGAGCGACAGACCTTTGGTTCTAGTCTACAATTATCCGGACGGCCTCTCTGTTTTAAGATTAAACGTTCTGTTATTCCCAAAATCAAACCCGGGCTTGCTGTGCACCCAAATCACACTGCTAGGAAGATACAAGAAGGGGTGTGAGCAGACTCAAAACCTGGCCAGCTTGTTTTGGAAAGGCTGGGTCAGGAAGTATCTAACCTCCACTCAGGTGTACCACAAGTGGACAAAGGTTGAACGAAGTGCGAAGGGCAGTGACCCTGTCCCACCGACTGGAGGCCTTTGATCCGTAGTCATGTGGCCCAAAGCCGTGGTAAGGAGAACACTGAGAGGCGCCGACAATAACTTCCGCAGGAACAAACAGTGACTCCATCGGAAGAGACATAAGATCCACGACTCCTTGAAAGAGCCGAGGATAGTGGCGTCTCCAGTGAGTAAAGCCCTCGTGCAAGGCAATCAGTTCATGATACACACTCAGTCTGCAGCTACATGAATGTGGAGAAACCATGATGGTTTCAGGGGCCTGTCTTAAGGTACCCGTCTACATTGAGTGGCTGACGAGTGTTGTGTTTTATAAAAAGCCGATGACCACGTTCCTTGTCTTTATTTAGTTCTTTCTTGTTGACCGCTCTTTTTCTTGCTTTTTAAATCTTGGTAGTGTTTGCAAGCCTTCCCTGAAAAGCCCAAGACGACCATTCCAATTACGCATGCGACAAACCATTTTTTCCAAAAGCGGTAATACCGATGTATCACTAAATATTGATATCGTATACTTGTGGAAACTTGTTCTGGTGTAGTTTTTCTTCTCTATTTCATATTCCTGGAACCTTGTTTGTATGTACCCTGGTTTCATTTGCGCTTGATCGCTCCGCCATTACACGATTGTTGCATTTGATCATGTACATGTGAGCCATTGGTTTCGAAACTTGTATAGTTGGTGGATTCACTATCGATATTTCTTGTTGTCTTCCATTTAGTTTATATTAGTTTTTTGTACCTTAGTACCTTATTATTAATAAACTTGCCAATGTGATTGCCTTCCATTTTGGACCCAAATCGGTTGTTCACCGAAATCTGAATTTATAGACGCTCGTTGTTTACAGACGCGTGTAGTCTAGGTTCACCATATCGACAGACGTCACCAGTAAACTAAGCGTTGCTCGAACCACCACAAGATGTCCATGAATAACACCATGATTCTACATAAAATGTTTGTTTTCTGTCTTTGCAACCATCACCGTTTGCTTATTAAAACCCTCTTTTGTGGTATTTTTTGACATTACCTCGTCTTTGTCTGCACTCAACTGTTTTATTGAGTACATTCCCAGTTGACTGGTGGACATTCGCGAACTTATGTTTGGATGCTTAATTCTGAACGCCCTGGTCTGTTGGACAATAATGATGTTCCGTTTATTCGAATCCAAGGTGAAAGAGAACTCCGGTTGCGATTTTTTCCAACAGTACCTTTGAAATTCCAATCATTTCGATCGACATTTATAATACTTTTCACTTGGACGATAGTGTCGTTAACCTGATCTTATGAATAAGCGTCATTGAAGTTGTTGATTACGCCTTACAGGGTGAATTATGCCAAATTATCAGACGCGATTTAACAATAATAATGTATTTCTGAACACACCGATGTAAAACAAGCTCGTGTGAGCGCGTTCAACACACACAATTTCAGGTATCATGGAACAGCAAATGTAAAAATGCGATAGGAAACGAGGGTGTGAGCATCAGTGACCATCTATTTGGTATGATCCACAAGATTTTATTAAAATAATGCCATGTTGAATTAACTTGTGGTCTACGAGGTTATGTTTGGAATAATAATGCAAGTGGACAGAAAAGATGCTCACAACATGACAAAAGTTGGGCCTCAAAGGATGTCGCCATTTTTTGTTGTAAGTGGCTTCAGACAAATAAGGAAATAAATATGTTGGTGCGAGAAAAGACGGAAGACCTTGAGACCTTGCAGATAAATGGACGGACATCTGGACACCACTTCGTCAACGGCTCGAAAACAACCAAACGCTGCAGCTCTCACGAACCGTCAGACCAATATGACATCTTGGCTCTCCAGACGTTGTAGAATATTTTCTTGTATAATGGGTAATTATGGAATCAAGAATAAATGGGAAGCTCTGGAATAATCCCGCGAACTATGACGCAAAATAAAATGTTTGATTCTTTTGAGAAATACCTATATAATGGTAATTCTTTTGTATTAGTTATTGAAATATAGGGCACTGGCAAACATTTGTTGTATATCTCAACAAGAGGTCGATTAGCAGCTTTTCTGGAGTTGGATCACCATCGAATGTTTGTGTAGAACCTGTCTGGTTCCAACGTACCTCTTACGTCTGATCAAGAAAATAACAATACCGTCACAGCACTCGCGCCGGCAACCACTGTTGCACAAAATAGGCGAGCAGAGTGTTTTCGTACAGAATGTGACCATGTGTGGAGTGAACGCCGGTTTTCCAGCAAATGCTGATACGCGCTAACGCTAGGATGGAGCAGAACGAAAAGCAAGTGCCCAGTCTCGCAAAATGTTCGACTGCGCCTACTGTGAACGCGGCCTTTCAACCGAGATTGGTTTCAGCCAACACATCCGATCGAACGCAACTGCAAGAAACTCAGTTACGTGGAGATCGTTGGATGTGACCGGTCCCAGCAAAAATCCGCTTCTCTTCCTTGGCCTGACGATGAGCCCACTCTGTCGCGCCCAGCTCGACGAGGGCTCCATCACCGACTTCTGTCGCAATTCTCAGATCGTTCGTTTGAGATTATCCAAACACGTTGTTATGCTCTGAATTGAGAGAAAGGCACGGAATTTGGATAACTGCCTACAAAACGAACTGCGGCCCTTCAAATAATTGTAACGATTGCCGGTCCGAATTATCATCGCCTCATTCGCACATTGATGTACTACCACCACTCAGGGTTCTGCTCCCAGATTGGTCTTCGGTCGATCCGGTCAGTGGAAAGTATCTTGCACCTTAAAGAGCATGGAAAACACAGCTCCATGTTTAGACAAACTTTTCCCAAACACTTGAAGAGTATGAGGGCTGGGGCCTTGGCTGGATATTTCAACCACCTCTTGCGAACTGAACTTTGTCCAATCCGTCTGTGCCGCCCCCACATCACGCTTCGTCCTAAAATGAGTAGCCCTTCTCCTCCAAATAAACCGATGCCCATTGCCGTATCCTCAACGTTGGTACGTTGTTTGCATAAAGTGTGGGCTAATCATTGGAATACGCGCTTGCAATCGGTAGGCCGTTTCGTCTACGATAACCGTCTGACTCCCATAGCAGATAATCCGATTCATCTCCCGGAAAGGCTTGCAGCCGTCACTAGTGTTCCAAAGCTATCCAGACTGAACAGCAACACAGAACGACTAACTTCAGGGTCATCTGTGGAGACAGTAAGCACAACATGACAGATATATAAAGTGAGTCCATTAAATTCAGCCAGTGAATTATCCATTTAATACGCATCTCGGATATTGTAAGGTATTTAGGTGTCCCATTCACCAGGAGTGAAGAACTCACTAGTCACTGATCTCAGCTCCGTAAGGTGCTAGATGAAAATACCAAAGCGCCTCTGAAGTCGCGTCAGTGCGTCTACCTTCCGGGACGGCAGCCGATCCATATAACGTATCACACGCTGGTTTGGGCCAAGTCTACGGAAACGCGCCCGACGAAAAGGAATGTACAATGCGTTAGTTTATTCGAAAGTGGCTCAGTCCTCCGAAGCACACATCAGCCGGCTACATCCACACCCCAGTTCGCCCATCGGTCTGGGGATTTTGAGCTTGTCCGCCACTTTTCCCACATCGTGCAAATGACGAATTAAAAGACTGCTTTACAGTCAATGTCCAATTTCGAGGATCGTGTTCAAAGATGGTTTGTTCGTTCCCACTATGGGGATCGTCTACGCCCCAGTACGCATTCGGAGTATGACAGAGGTTAACAAGGACAAGGTGCATGCGGTGTAGATGGAGAAATTCTGTCATTCGCAGGACGGCCATGGTCCTCAGGAAGTGTATTGCTCTGCACTTTTCGTTCGTTCCTTGTTTAATCAAGACCGCATTTTCTCTAGCATCTCCACTTGCGCCCTCTCGCTTCAAAGTGGTCTTCTGCGGACCAAGGTCTGGAATTCTCGAGGTGACTGAAGTGATAACCCAGCTTCCTGTCGCAGCAACTGCGGTCAACCAGAAGGCCTCACTTATATTCCTCACTTGTGCTGAAACCGTCACGATACCGGTTGTTTTCGGCACAAATGCGTGGCCAGGGACCAGGCGAGTAGGCTACGCAACCTAGGCCACACAGTTTTTGAGGACCTACAACTACTAATGCTGAACTCGCTCATCAAGTCCGACGTTCTTGCTGTTCGTGGCAACGCAGCTGTGGTAGTGGACGTCTGTGCAATAGGCGAATATCGGAACCACGTCGTCTAGATGGGCTGGGTTACGAGATACGAGACCGCCACTCATAATGCCGCCACCAGGTCTGCATCCATACTGTGGGCTACCACCTAAACTCAGTGTCTGTATTTTCCTGTGTTCATAAATTCATGACATCATTTTGCTCCATTCTGGAAACGCTATACTGAGACTGAGACTGTCTTCCTCTGCCGTCACTGATTTGTGTCTACTGAGTATTTTCGGTTCCCCAATAAATCTCGACAAATTTGAACAAGGAACCTGGCGTTAGCATCCCAGTTCTATTAGAAGATACACCAGTTCACGACGCCTTTAACGGCCACAGCGCCCTGCACAATCCAAACCGTTGATGAATTGATGCGAGCACATCAACTTTATAAGCATGACATTTCTTCAAGTAAAGATGGCGGATAACATCTGTCATGTCAAGCTTTTTGAGGTTCAACTTCTGCACTAATAGCTTTTCCGGTGCTACCCGTTGTGCAACAAAACCAGAAGGATCATACAAGCTAGAGATGAAGGAAATGTTGCCTCTCGTTGTGACTGGTTTCTAGGATAGTTGAATTTTATAATAAATTGGTCAACTCTGGCCCCTCGTTTGGTACCCAACGTTTGTTCGGATGATAACCTGTCACTATTTACTTCCCTAGCACTTCCAGGGCTTTTAGAACCAACACTGTCAGTAACTTCAAGGCTATTCGCTAACCATTTAACTATGCGGAGTCCTCTCCTAGACAGTAATGACGTTAAACTGTGGACACGGCCGCTTGCCGAGTATACGTCTGGCAAGAAAGATAGACAGTCATCGACGTAAAATACCGTGTAATCGGCTTAGCACAAGCTCTCCTCATACATATGCCTGAATGTTTCCACCATTTTTCTCTGGGCAAAATTGACGCAAAAGGAAAATGTGGTAGTCTCAAACAGATTTACTGCCAACCGATTTCCGTGGGTTCAATTGTGAGATCACTTTGAGGTCACCAAAATATCCTCAGGGTGTCACCGTCTTCTTCGGCAACGCGAACTTCCCAAAACATATTTTCTGTAACTGCTGCCAACGTAACCGGATAATTTCTACTCCTCAGCAACACATCTACAAGACAAAAGATGAGGTCTGGTTCCCGTGATAGCTGATCGTTTAGAGATATGGCTCGATATGTTGCAGCACAGTCAAAAATCACAAGAAGTTCACCAGGTTTTGGAGTTAAACAAAATGTGGTGTGGCGTACATCTTCTCTTTGCAAGCTGATCAGGCTCAACTTTCACAGGCGCCTGTCTGATCTACTCTTTGCCAGTGTGGGATTGCATTGGAGCATTATATCTCAGATGTACTTCTCTATCACGTAGCAAGCGGTTTCGTGAAAAGTTCAAACGTTTTATAGCCAGCATTCGATTGGAAGGTTAATGAACCTCCACAGCTGTCCACGGTGACGGAACCTCAAAATGACCGTTGAGCAGACAAACACGATTCTCAAAATCGTTAAAGCTAACCTGTCTTCCTGGGAATAAGATTTTGTAACGTTTGGCGTATCACTATACTCCTGGTTATATGGAAGTTTAAGATGCTCAACAATAAAGGAATCTGCTTGGAGATCACAGTTCACGGAAGAGTACGAATAATCCTCTCCGCCCGGTAGGTCACAAATCATCCAGCCGAACAGCGTCCTAATCGTATATATCTGTTTCCGTTCACTGACTCTTTGATCAAGTACCCAGTGTGCCTTTGAAGCATCAGATCCAGTCAGTTTGTTAACTCCCCTTTGGTCGATTTCTCCAAACCCTATTTCTTTCAGACGCTGCCACCGTGCACTGATGTCTCGCAAGGAAGCTGCAGGCCCAGAAGGCAAATCCCTCATAAGTTACTCCTCGTCAACCTCAATGGTTCCACCTTTGGACATCGGAAACAAATTGTGCCTGACTCCGGCACATCAACTGTCGTGATTGTCAGGCACGGCTGAACTGTAGCAATCTGGTGCTTGTCAACAAAACCGTTTGAAATGAATTGTCTGTACCGCTGTCGTAGAAGGCACGAGTTCTGGCGAAAAATGTTGATGTTTCCACATACATCGGGACCACCCCGAGTTGTACGCACCTGCACCGGATCTTGTTGTGGCACAGACTCCACTACCACTGAACGAGGACACTTGAGTCCTTTGGCTTCCGGTGCTCTGCAACAAAACATGATACCGACCTAGACACCCGTCTTTGCCGCACAGGTTACTTATTCGACAATCCGCAGCCCTACATGATATAACCAGGCACAGAAAACACGTGCCTAACCGGTGTGCACTAGACTACCTCTTGGTACATCAAGCTTGATAGGCCCAGGACAGTCTCCAAGCCTATGTGTAAGACTACACAAACCATAATTTACAAGTCAAGATTTTATGGTATCAAAATTTGAAATATTTATCGGTTCCTATTTTCACTATCGCTATCTAGATACACTTGGATGGATCTTGTTGCCAGCATCACGACCACTCTCTGCAATTTGTCCCAATCTGCCTCGCACCACCTTGCGCATTGTAAAACAAACATGGCAAGCTCGGAAAACGCCGGTTCGCGCCCTCGCCGGCTGATCTGCTCTACCCACTCTAACGGTAGATCGCGGGTGGCCCCTTCATTACTTGTTCCAATATGCTCAAAGTAATCGAATCGGCTTCGTATATTGAATCGTTCACATTGAATTACGCCCGATCTGTTGATCCAAAAATACCTTTTTCAATGGTCAAAGCCACAGAAGATAATCTTTCTTCGAAACGGTCAGTGAGAAGGCGCTCGTAAAAACTGAGTTAATTATGGTATGAATGGAACCAACGTGCGTGAAAATTAAATATCTCACCTCGACCGTGAAACGTTCACGGAAATTGAAAAACAAAGTATCCGCACAACAAATTCGAAAGCCAAGTATCGCCCAGTAAGTGGGGACCATAAAACGGAATTGAGCTCACTCAAACAAATGGTCATTGACTGGGTCGGAACAAAACGATTGTTTCCGCATCGAAAAATGAAAAGAATTATAAGCTACTCAAGAAATAATATGGAAGAAGAATGTCTAATTTTGATATTAAGAAATATACATGGCTCAAGCTGAATAGGAGTAAGGGAAACGGTTGCATTAACTGGTGTAAGAATAAAGGTGAGTAAGGCAGTTTATTTTTGGGGAAAATAATGAAACATAGGGCCACCTTCAACACTAATCAAACAAAGCACTATAATTTCAAAAATGATGTGACTGACCTAAACGAAGTCATCACTCATTGTATACAGCTCTTTTTCCGTTTTGCTCCTTAACCGTACGTACATATTGTGTTATTTGTCTGGATGCCACTGTGTCATCTATTTGCTTTTATTTGGTGTGCCTCACCGGCGACAAACCTTTACTGTTCTGGTCAAAACAGAAAAAAGCCATATGTAACGAGATGTTACCACTTCGATTCACTCTCATCAGTCGCCAACGTAAAATTGATAAAGTTTTTTCGAACTGCATATGGCAACAAAGTTGATCGAACTAGCCACATTGTTTTGAATTTTCGTGCTCCAATATTGCAGTCAGTTCACCGGCAACAGATTAAGTGCGTCGGCCCCTCCTCTGCATACAAAACTGGCCGGCATCGTCTGACTAGCAGTGCCTCACCAATCAACCGTAGTTTCGGGGTGCAATTACGTAACGACGATGTGACGCGGCCAACTAGATGACAGCCGTAATATATGTTCGACAATCGATTAGGCCGTGTTTATCAAGTTTGTCGCAGCTACTGGCTGTAACAAGTATATTTTCACGCCAAAATGACCGCATACAACCCGCTCTGTCCTTAAAGCACCGTACCGGCGAAATAACAAATGGTCTGCCGAAATTATTCACCCTTGAAAGATGAAGGGTGTATTGTATCAAAACAGTATGTGGAACGCAGGTGTGAATATGAGGTCAAAATATAATGAAAAGGGAAACAAATAACTCACAATAGTCCGTAGGGATACGTTGGTTTAGTGTTCCACTACACCAAATGAAGATTTCCACTAATGCTATCTGACGTGTCTCTCAAGTAATCTCGATGCTACGGTCACGATGATTCCAACGACAGATAAATAAATTTGCCGAACTAAATGGTTAATTCCGCTGAATTCTAACTTTCCCAAAGACTTGTGCGCCACCGACCGCGAACGCAGACAGAACGCAGAATTCGCGAAATTGAAAGTGTAATTTTTTGGAAATTATTGATTACTCAGTGGACCGATGAACTTCGTTCATATAATGTGTAAGTTTGATTAACCTCGTTCACATCATGTGTACGTGTGAGGTTGAAGAAGATGAAAAGGCATGAACAACAATAAAAATTACAAAGTGGAAAAAAGTGTATAAAACGCTACAGAACTCCCCCACCAGAGCGTTTGTGGGTTGAAGACAAGATGAAAGAATGGCAGTGAGGAGAAAACAAACCAAACGCTTGATAATCATATCATGTACTGTTATCTGTTAGATGTTTTGGCCAGTGCACAGTTCGCCCTCTACGTGCAGTGCGTTGTTCAGGGGAACAAGTGGGCTGAGCTGCAGGGGAGCGTAATACTTTTGGGGATGGAGAGAGGTTGCTCTCAGTCAACGTCGGTCCAGGTGGGTTGACATCTTGTTCTGCGTAGGCTGGTTTCAGACAATCAATAGATACGGATTCACTACGCCCAGACTTTTTAATAATGAAGAATTTCTCGTCACTTTTAACCACTTTGAAGGGGTCAAGGTATCGTGGTTATAACAGTTTCTTAGTGGCATCTTGGCGCACAAACACAAATTTGCATGTGAACAAATCTGGAGATTTTTGTCGAAGCTATATTCAGGACTCATAGAGTTAAGTCACAACCAATGATGTATTCATACGTAGTTCAATCTATCCCAACTGAGATGGCTGAGGAAGTTTGTGATCTTATTAATGAAATACCTTCTCAATGCCCATACGACACCCTAAAAGAAGCCTTGATAAATAGAATTGGGCTGTCAGAGCAGAAGAAGTTAGACCAGCTGTTTTCCAATATTGATCGTAAACCGTCGCAACTACTACGACACATGAATTAGCTGCTTGGACCCCGAAAAATGGTCGATTCTATTTTTAAACAACTGTGGAAAAAACACCTGCCTCCGTCAACCCGCGAAATACTGGCATCGTTTAAT
>JTDE01001999.1:69643-106435 GCA_014338405.1 Paragonimus skrjabini miyazakii
GTACCTTTTGGTCAGGCTCATGGCTGTTATGATGATGATGATGATGACATTAATTTACTCACCGTTCACAAGCAGACTTCAACGCAACAATTAAGGGCGCTAGGGAGTTGGACGTGAGGGCACCTTGAGCGCAACCGCACGGCAGCCGTCAGAGAGGACGAGTGTTGATGGAAACTCCAGTCGACCTTCAGAACTCAAACAAGTGTCTGATTAGTTGGGCGGCGTTCCCAACGACGATAGCTAAAACATTGTTATCCTAGTGAATGTAACCTATAGGAGTAGAGATGGCGTAGATTCATTATACAACCACTAGTAAACTTGCAATACCTACGCCCATACACTAACTTTGATGTTAGTGGTTTGTAGTAAATTTACATTCACAAGGTAATGTAAACAGGCACGGTGGTACTGGTAAGGCAACTCTCACGTCGCAGGGAGTTTTGTATTTTGGGGAGGTCGAAGGTGATCTCACTACAAGCTCCTTCGGAACACACCTCTCCATGGCAAGCTTTCACGGCTGTTGTGGCTTGTTACCAATGTTCGTTAATTTCTCTCATCTGACTCGAACTGAACTATTTGTTCTCCACCGGACCACCGTATATATATATATATATATATATATATATATATATATAATACTTCGTGTAGATGAAGATTGCTCGTTCGTATTGTTGTGACACCCATTGAATTTAATATCGTGGGCTCTCGTGGCTGCAAAATATCGCACTAAGCTCACATTCTGCTCTGATGACTTAGAACCTGAAATTCTAACATTGTGGACATGTACAAACGTATGACCCGACTCCCCTGCTTTTATTATTTCAACAGTTGTCCACTGGAAGCATGCAGTACCGTTAGTAGCTTGGTGGAATAGAGGAAAATTTGTGACTTTCCACATGCTTCAACAGGAGAACTTATTTGATCTTCTGTAGTAGGAATCCGACTTTGAGATACTGAATTTCATCTGTCTTCGATTAAGGGCATAATCCTGGGTGGTAAATCGAGTGACAGATTGGCTGTACTCTACTACCATCCTACATTTGTGCTTGTCGGACGCCACTGGAACTTGAATTGTTCAAGATTTAACGGTATCTTGGTTTGCTGTTTTTTGGAGTTCGAATTCAATGAGAAGCTGGTCAGGCAGTGAGTGGTACCGATTGACTTACAGACTGGCACGGAGTTTTCGCGCAGAAACGGTAGCTTTAGTCGAGTTGCTAGCAGTCTGCAGGTTGAAAACTGAATTGTTGCCGTCAAGAAATATCTCAGCGCTTTGGTTTTGCCTTAAAAAAATCGGGACCGGTTGGTGCGTTTAAGTACAAATAAGCGGAAAGAGTTGACCTTATGCGGTTGTATTGTAATGCACACAACAGTAATAGTGCCATTCACAAACGACAGTGCACGTGAGTCGACTCTCAGCTGCCTTCGTCAATGCATAGGTACGCGGTTGATCAATTTCTTTGTGGCTTTTGAGGGTCAGATAAGTGGCGTACTGGTGGGGGTCAAAGATTTAATGGGGCTCAGGGCTAGAGTTATTCATTTGAGTGGGGGCCATGATCAACAAACAATCTGGAAGTGTTCTTTCTCCCACATTTTGCGTGTCACTTTTTTCGCTGAGCAGTTAGAGCGTGGATGTCGGCTTTAACCACATAACGCTTTGTGAGTTTTGGTCAGCCGAAACCACGTTGTACAACTTTTGTGGTGCACTCGGATTGCTGCACGTATCCCCATCATTTGGAACCGTTCCACATGATGCTGGCGATTCTGGGCCTAATTAGGTGCGCACTTACTTCTAGACGAATCCAGCGATTTGACCTGGTCAAATTTGTTCGGGGGTTCACCGTTGCAGGAAAAGTCTGGCATAGGTGACTGAATTGTGTCTCCGCGTCTCGAACGACTCCGTTGCAATTTTGTTCTACCGTCCCACCCCGAAAATTATGTTTCTAGCTAGGTAAGATAAGCTCAGTTAGAAGCTGATCTTGATTTTGGCCTTCATCCTGTTTATTCGCTGACAATTTTCGCCGGATGTTTAACGTGCATGTATGGAGATTCCAAAACTGACCTAACCGACTGCATTCTGCTACAAATTCTTGTCCATTTGGAGGGAAATAGTTGGTCGATCTATTCAGTTTATCAGGTTGGTATGTCGCAATCGACGGCGAGAAGTCAAAAACTTTTCTCCAACTCTTTTCAAATATGGTGGCAAGAGTTTGTTGTCTGAACTGACCACATTCTTTCACTCCATATGGGAGGTTAAAATGGGGCCTGTTGGTTGATGCTTATCAACAATATTTCTCACCTTCACGAAGGGCGCTAGGACAATGTGATAGTCGCAAGTATTATACTTATGTATGTTGAATCCAAGGTATTCATGGGTTTAGTAATGCGGCGGCTTCCGAAACACATTAAGAATGGATGGGCATTTCTCGGGCCTGGTCGCGGATGTATTGATCTCATCTCTATCACACAATAGACAATGGAGTATTGGCGATATTTTTCTCGACCGAAGGTCATCATATTTTTGAGCCTAAAGTCTACTTTATACCCGGTTGTTTGACGCGCTTTGGGGTTGTATTCATGGCAAAGTATGTCAGTATACTGAAGTCGTGTGCCTAATCTGAGTTCGGAACGCGGGTTTATAGACAGCTGTCTCGAGCGTTTTCCTCTGCAAGTGCCGTTCGGCAAGGTTGTTCGATTTCTTTCATCCTCACCTTTGCAGACGATATTCTGAGAGAGCAATCAGAGTGGATCTTATATTAAGTGGTAAACTGACTGATTGAGTATGTAGACATTATTTAACTTCCTGCTGGTAGGTACAGTATGTATTTTACACAGTCATAATTTAGTCTCGTTACGAAATTAAGTTGGTGCTTATCTCATTTTTGTTGCTACGGGCAGACCGCTCGAGCTTTCGATCGCTACACCTACCTGGGTAGTGTTATCTCACCAGCTTGTAGTATTATTGACAAGGTTTCCACAAGGATAGCGAAAGCTAAGTGCATACGTCAACCCTCATCATTTATGGCGTCACAAAGACGCTTAGTTGTCAATTTAAGACAGGGTTTGCAATGCGTATGTGCGTTTTTCCTATGAATCGGTGACGGCCCATTCCCTGTGAAGGTGTACATGGACTCCAGGTGTTTGATCATCGTTGTCTCCGCCAGTTAGCCCCGATCAAGTGAGAACCGTGTAAACAACACCACAGTTCGTTGGCGCGTATTTGGGAGGTGTTAACGGCCGATGGCCGATTCACTACTACATCAAGAAAGGAGCATACTTTTCTTCAGTTTCTCCAGAGTATACTGTACATCTGGATGTGCATGATTAAATACCAGTAGAAGGTCTTGCGCATCAGTGTTATCTTCGGTCATGCCGAGTGTGTGCTGTACATAATGTTTATCAAAGAGAAATTCGTAAATTTCGAATCCTAAGTTCTACTTTGGCCACAAATGCTGGTGAAGATGCGCAGTCTTGGTTGTTTGGGTCTTGTACTCCGTGTGCCGATTTAGCATGTACCACACTGCGTGGCTTTTGATAATTGAAAGTGACTGCAAGGCAACTAGACGATAACGTGGTCACGAGCTATAAAAACTTTGACCGCTCTGCTGAGCAAGGATTGCAGATACTGCCTGCCAATTTGGAAAGTTTGCAACCATCCACACTGCTTGTCGGTGACGCTCACTGATATGACGGTATATTACAGCCAATGGTCAGCTTGTATTCGCAAGGTTCTTGACGCTGCTTTTTCATAGGTTTTTGCTTAGTTTTCCACTTATTTATTTTCATAAATGCAGTAAGAAGACGTATGTTGCGGTATGTTAACATTTCGTTTACTCTCATCGGTCGCAAACGTAAAACATGCGAGTTATGTATGACACACACGTAGAGATAGACAGGGTATGAATACGTATACATTCATACCACGTATTATGTCCTCGCCACCACGGCAACCTTATGGGTTACTTCAACCACTTTTGTGTATATAGCGCCGGATGGTAAGTTCTGATCAACACGGCTTTGCTAAAGACCAGTAGCTTCGGGTTCCTTTGATGTAACAATATTTTGAATGATCTAAATGGGTCAATCTAATGACCTGTTATCATGAGGTGTCTGGCAATCGATGATGCAGAGCTTCGAGCAACTGATTCACCGTTTTCAGATTGTTGTGTCATGAGTTGTTTCAACCAGTTCAGGACGTGTTCTGCCACTCGCTGAGATAGTTGTCGGTCTGTTCTGCCTATGTAACTGTCACCTATTTAGTATTATTTATTATTATTCTGGTGCTACGCGGAATACTGTCAGTATCAACGTCAGTCCGAGCCGTATTACCTGTGGGCACTACTCAAAACGATAATATGTGATCGGATTCAACGGTTTTGTTGCTGGACCGAGTCTTTCGTAACTTAAGGTCGAATACCCATTCAGAAATGACGAGCCCTTTAAGAGAACACTTTTCCAGGTTCTGTTCTATTCTCACTGTCCACTCGCTTGCTTGTTTACAAGGAATAAACACCTTGCTTTTGGTTGTTGGTGTTTGGACAGGGTTCCGTAACTTAACTCCTATCCTCTCCTCTTTTATCTTTCGCTGAGTTTTTCACAGTTGCTTGCTGATAAACATCAGCACCTACGTTTGTCTTGTTGCTGTCCCCATCACCATGCTTATAACCGGCTCTTCCAGGTTCCACTATACTGCTGAAAGTGGATGAGGCCCTATTTCGAGCCGCTCTCAAATTGAGTCTATCCCTCATAGCTCATACGGGGGAAAATCTCCCATTTTCCATCGCGAGAATATTGTTCACTAATATGAAGGGCTGTGGCTGTAAACCTCTTAGCTGCTCACAAAAGAGAAGTTAAAACTTTCCCTTTCAAGCCTCCTAGAATATGATGCACGATCTACCGTTATGGTCACCCGTTCGATTGGATATCACAGACTTAATGAGCATTCAGAGTAATGTAATGCTTCCGAGGGTAGTTATGGCTCTCAAGCGCCTCTTAGCAGATATCATGCATCCCAGCCCTTTCATCCGGTCTTGGGTAGTCAGTTCTATGTCGTGGTATTCCGGTATAGATTTACGCTATCATGTTTGCCGCGGACATTCTCGATGGTTGAACCCCGTCTGTAGGTTACACGGTGTGATACGTTGGTCTTCCTTTATCAATAGGATGTGAATTTTGTGCTTTGCTCCGTTGCTCCGAAGTAGTGGCTTTGGATTGGGTGTTCGCAGATCTAACCAGCCGTCAACTCTTGTGGCCGCCATTTGTTATAACTGTAAAGTAGACTACATTGCACATGCTTTGATCTCGAAGATCGATACAGTAGTGCCCCCAACAAGGGCCACCCTGTCTATAATAATCGTTTTTATTTCGTTCCATGGACTTTAATTTTGGACAAGTTACCGAATTCTCTATCGAACGGGGACCTTCGATAGAGGCTATTTTAGCTACTGCTTGTGAATGCATTTCGTTCAAGATGACTACTGCGCTTGATGATGATGTGCAATACTAACGCAATGCTACGCATCGATTTGTTTCGTAGATTCTTCTGCTAACGATATTTTTACTCGAGTTTCTGTTTCCCATTCATTTTATCGATCAGGATGGTAGATACAAATATTCTACGTATCTTACGCAAGCGAAGACATGAGTGTTCTACTTGGCACCGGCACCAGAAGGAGGATGTAGAGCGCTTCTGCAAAGACATTATCGCTGAACACGAGGAAGCCGTTGTGAACTTTTTCATCAAATGTTAGTTTTTATCGGTTTATCTTTCGGCTTATTAAAATTTAATCAATGCAGAAAGAAGACATAGGTTACGATATGTTAACATTTCGTTTACTCTCATCAGTCGCAAACGTAAAACATGCAATTATATATGGCACACAAATAGAGGTAGACAGGGTATGGACACGTATACAATCACATCACGTATTACGTTCTCACCACCACGACAACCTTATGGGTTACTTCAACCACTTTTGTGCACATAACGCCGGATGGTGAGTTCTGATCAACATGGCTTCGCTAAAGGTCACTAGCTTCGTAACAATATTTTGAATGATTTAAGTAGGTCAGCCTGGTGACCTTTCATCCTGAGGTGTCTGGCAAATTTAAATTGAAAATCCCTCTATCATTGGATATTATAAACTTGAAGTGATTGGACCTCAATGCTAACTCCGAGGTATATCGCTCACTCAATTTGTTCTGGTCTGTTTTTAAATATCTTAACTTTGGTATGGGTTTGGATCCGAAATTCGGTTTTCACTGAGAGAATCGGTGGTGTATGGACTAACTTGTCAGAATTTTAACTGCATATAAGCAATCTGCTGAACATCACCTTTATTCCCCTGCATCCCTCACATTTGGATGAACCCTCCAAAGTGACCCTTCCTAGGAATCTGCGTGCACGTCAAACTGTGACCAAACGCAAGTAGTATTGAAATTGTGACAACGGAAATCCTCATCTGCAGTCAAAGAACACTATACAACAGCCTTGAAATGTACTCTGTGATTTCCAGTTGACTGAGAAGTCCCGATAATGTGCTGTCATTTGTAATTATCAGGTCTTTTATCTCGTTTCTCCTCAAAGCAATGCGTCGACCTGGACATTACTCACAAGCGACTTATAGATATAGACGTATAGATATGATTCCATCATGCCTAGTATGGTATCAATAGACTAGCGAATAACGTGATTGCCCAGATCGTATGAGGGTCGAACTTTGACCCATTATGTGAGCGCATGCACACAATTGATGCGTTCGCGTTGTTGGGACAAATAGTGGATTTGGTAGTTTGGTTGTTCATCGCGCGTGGCATTCAAATGAAGCACCTTCAATCTAAATGCCAAGATCGACGAACAGCTGAATACAGAAACTGTTGATGAACACTAACGAAGGCGAAACTCAGGTATACCTTCTGAATCGAACCAGTCGGAAATATCACTCCGGATCGTTAAAGCTGAAGTCAAATATGACACTACTGACGAGTAGTGTCCGGATTAAACATACTTCCAGATCCCCTTCATGAGTTTTCCACTACTGATTTGTATTTCTTATTCGGACCGTTATCTGGCTAGCGTTCGCTACAGGTGATCTTTCGGTTGTTCCGACCACCTTCGATCTTGGATCCATCTGATTTAACGTCTGTTGTTTCAGTTCGGGCAACTTGACATTATTCAGTGGTGCGATCTCGTAAATCTTCGTTACGAACAATAGTGTATACTTACCCATATTCGAGATCATTCTTCCAACATGCTGGTTTTTGATGTCGCTCTTCGCGTCACCCATTTCATTTTTGTTCGTACTCATCCGTCAGAATTAGCTAGACGTTTATTTGAATTAACAGTCTCGCCGTTTTAGTGATCAAAGTTCTTATTCACCGTAGGAGGAAGGCAAGAATACTCATGTACGCAGCTGTTTTTATTTTGGATAGCCTAGAAAAACGGTGAACAACGAATGCAGTGGCTTCAGTAAAAATGGTGTGCGAAGATCAACACTTGCAAGAGCTGTAAAAAAGCCTATTATGAGTTACAAAATAACTAAGTAGCAGATAGCAAACCCATTCACAATTCAGCAGACAGATGGTAACCGGGCATAAACATACGGCGAGTGAGATCTGATTGAGGCAGTTGTGGGAGATCGGCCGCAGCTTGAACCTCTCCAAAGATTTGGCTTTGTTTCCTGAATATGTTTCATGCATCAAGTGGTAGGGATGTCACGACAGATTCCAGCGGAGTGCTCTCGGATGAGTACATCGGGACGCCCAAGGAGTGTTTCATGTGAGTCAGACGATTCGTTTCATATTTTGACTACTTTTTAGCTAGCAGTTTTCTCTGGACGGATGTGTGTTCCACAACCGATGATACCGTTGGTTGAGGATCGAGAAATGTTGAATAGCAGTTTCTTACGGAGCCAAATCTTGGCGTTTAAATTTACGTAAACTGAGAGGGCAGACGAGAACGATAAGCTGTGTATAGGCATTCACCTGTCACCTATGACATACTGCCGTGCATAAGAACGTTTTCAAAGACATGGTTTGTTCATTTCTCATTCTCAGGTGGCATTCAAACTCATTAACTTGGCCAGAGTTTATTAATCTGTGCCCGCTATTATCAAACAACCTCATAGTTTACTCCGGGTGCTTTATCGAGCGTTACGAAAAGTCTGTAAATAAACCGCATTGTGTCTGATCTAAACAGTCTATGAGATATTTTTGTCACAAATTCGGAACATTGGTGCACATGTTGACAAATCTGTCGTGGCTCCAGTGCTTAAACCATTCCTACTAGTAAGTACCGATAGCTTATGTCTCCTTCGCGACTGGCTCGTGTTTTTGAGTCGTAGGACTTTGTCAATCGCACCTTTCTTTTCGACACCACAGATAGCGGTCGCTGCCATCAAAACGCGCGATTTTACTATGCTTATTTGAGATTGATTGCGAGATCCGCTGCAACGAAGACGCTTGCTACATTTTGTTGTTGTGTCATCAAAACCGTGATATCGATTCAACTTTTCGAAGCAAAATTCTCACTGTGGGGACTTTAGAATCCCAAATCTCCGAGCTTCTCAAACGAAGGCTCCGAAAAGAAAAAAGCACGAGCCTATTTACTACAGTTTGATTTACTCATTCTTATGATCATAAATATTTCAAACTGGCATTTTCTAACGTTACCTAGGCAGGCGTTTGTGTAAAAATTTCCAGATCTTTTATCGCAACTCGTTTGTGTATGTGGAATATATATTGCTGTCGTGCTGCTGACACCTGAACAGTGATGACCATAGTAATCAATATCAGAACTTTGATCGCGTGACTGACTGTCCGCTTTCCTGTTGCCATTAAGCTACCTCGACAGGTAAATTAAGTTATGAAGCACCTCCAGCGTGATTCCTTGTAGTGTGCCAATGCAGGACCCGTCGAAAAGCCCAGTCAGCTGAAGTCATCCACTTTAGTCAAATTAATCGTCCATTAGTACACCCATTTGCTTACTTATTGAAACATTTCCTTCATTCGGTGTGTGATTATCAACATGGTTTATTTGGGCGGTTTTTGGGTTGAGAACAACTGTTGATATTCTTAAGGAGCATGCCAATTCATCGTTTACCACTCCGTTAACTGTTTACTGAACCATTTGCCCATCAGTACAAGGCCGTCAATCGATAATTTTACACAATAGAACTGATAACACCCACAAGTAGATTAGGCGCGGTCGATCGCATTGATCTCGCAGACTGGGACCCTCTTGGTCCTTCTGGCTGGAAACATTGGGGAATATAGTCGCCAACCGGCTTTAGTGTTTAATTAAGTTACTCGTGAATCAAGGTATCAGATAGTTCAGATGTTGTTCAGATACTCTTTTCGAACTAACACTGTACGATAAGTCTCCTCCTTGTCCGAATCCATTGTTTGAAACTTCATTTCTAATGACTGATGGTAGTGTAAGCTGAGATCATTAAGTGTATCGCTGTATTAATCCAGTCAGTGGAGTTTTTCTGTCACCTAATCAATGGGCTGCTCTGGACATCGATCGACTCATATTTGTGTTGGACATTGGACGACGGTCTCTTAACGTCTTCGTTTTTGTATCCACTTTTCTTGCATCTGCCTTTTGCTTGTCTGTGCGACAGATAATAGTATTTTGAAACCTCTGTGGATGCACCAGTTATCCGTAAATGTGTTGTCTATGAGGTTCTCTATTTTCGTCTCTAGACGGCGAATTGTCCTGGAACACAGATGTTAGGCATGCATTTTGGAAACAGAAACATCGCATGATATGGGAACGACGATATGGACCTGTGGGGAACGGCGATAGTCCTGCATTCGCTGTGGACCGGGCGATGGCGGCGGCGGAAGAGGCGCTGAAAAAAGAAGACAACATGTTCACAAAACTTCGTACTTCAATCGGACAGATTGGTTTCCCAAAAGAAATGCGGCCCTGAGACGCCCGAGTTTTCATTGCATCCGCTTCCCGACAGTTACCTACCTATGAGTGAGTCACTCAAATTGAATCCTTCGTCAACTACCCGAATTTCAGTCATTACGAGATCATAGCTTGTTTTACCTAGTGTGGATTAAGTCATTAGTCAAAGCAGTCTCACTGAGACTTCCTTGTTCTGTCAGCAGGTTTGTTGCCTTATTGTTGATAGTCCAACGAGCAGTATTCATAATCTCGACTAAACTGGAAAAACACTTCTTTGTAAATTTCATTGGGTAACTTTTGTTCCAACATCTAATTGCACAATTTACCTCCAACTTACTTTTCTTGCCTTTGTATGTGAATGAGAGTTGGTTCAGTCACACATGTGTTGTACTCGAAAAAGCTGTCTATGATGTCTTCTGTTCAACATCGCTAAGGCGGCTGATGACAGTGAATTGCGGATTCGCACTTCTTTATGTTATTGTACTTAGTTAATGACCGAAAATCCCAAGAAGCTTGCGACCGGTTTCCCGGTTCCTGCCACTTATCACCCTTGCGTACTCGGTTCGAGGTTCGCTATCTCCGCGTACTTGAAGCATGGAAGCATCCACAAAACTGATCACGTCTTAAGTGATTGCTGCTCAATAAGCGCCGATTGTTTCTTACCGTAACATAGAGCATCTGGGATATTGAGACAATCTCGTTTCTGTCAATCTTCTTTAGGCACATTTGGTCATCTGCACTGCCCTACGAACTCCATTAAGTCTGAGAAGTGCATTAAAAAACAACTCGCAAATGAGCCATTAAGTTTTAAGTTGTTTTCCACTTACTTGTGGGCAGTTAAGGGTTGTTTCTGAGGTGGCGTTACAGAAGCCAGTCTTTGCAGAAACACTTCAATTGCTTTCGTCCGTTTCGTTACACAAACTAATTGATAGACGTGAATTCAGGCGAGTGAATCTATTCTGGCGACGGTGGTGACGAGTTGTGTCATGATTCCACTGGGTTGTTATGACTTTTGAATTTCAAATATTAGACAAACCGGACGAAAATCTATCAGTACAGACAATTTCGGTCTACCAACAACACTTGCTGGAGAATGAGGCAGTCAGTAGGTAGCATGGGCGAAATTTTTAAGCCACATTGTCCACACATTCAAGAAAGAAGAGAAA
Source organism: Paragonimus skrjabini miyazakii (assembly GCA_014338405.1). Lineage (NCBI taxonomy): Eukaryota > Metazoa > Platyhelminthes > Trematoda > Plagiorchiida > Troglotrematidae > Paragonimus > Paragonimus skrjabini miyazakii. Next base: position 80,723 of record JTDE01001999.1, read on the forward strand.
CAAAAACGGCCTACGCAAACAGAACCTATGTAGTAATACATATACTCCTTATTTTCTTGAATTCTCTAGTGAATGGAATGTTCGGATGGACTTGAGTTTTGTACATCGTTGCTCAGCATTCTGTCGCAGTTTACACGGTTGACGGCATCCGTTTCCGATTCAGCTTGCCACAGTGACCGTAGTCAGGAGACACCTTCACAAAAACATTACTACAGATGGCTTGCGCTGCACAGCTTGTGATCCCACTCTCACACACCCGTATCCAGTGTAAAGTCAGAAATAAGACCGGGAGGTATGAGAGTGGAGACTTTTGTACTCCAGCTTTTTAATGCCGGTTAGTCTGTTGATGGTCCAGTGTAAAAGGGAAGGCCACATCTTTCGGAAACAAAAAATGATGTGATCTAGGCTAAAAAGAAAGATATCAAGAATGGGAGACAAGAAAAAGTTCGATACAGGGTCATATTTAGTGCTTTATGTATCGGATCGGGGAAAAAAAGAGAGATTTAAACGTGTACTAAGAAACCGGGCAGAACCTTCAAGATACAATTTACCAGCACAGCTGAAGAACACGAAAACTGGCATATCATCATGTCTCAAGTTTCTGAAAAGGAGAAAGGATGGTTTACCAGACGAAGGAAGTTGCTGGTTGCTACGAGCGAAAACTGACATGGAAATACGTATTCGGGTTAGCATGCTGTCGTTTGGTACACTCACTCCCTTCGTCGCTGTTGCACTACGAATGTATTGGTGATTTACCATTCCGAGGCGGCCAGCGCGTTGTTTATCGCGTTCTCTACAGTACCGCGTCACCACGACTTGCGAACCGCCTGCCCAACTTCATAGCCACGTAACTGCCATTCGCTAAACGTTCAGTCGCCCATTCGAATCCGTACCCTTCTAGGCGGATCTGTTCAAGACTGCGCGCTCTCAAGATGGGCTTTAAAATGTAAAGGATTTAACTGAATAGCATCCTAGTATGACAGCTTCTAATCATTAGAATCTTGCGCATCTGATTTTGGCTGCCCGTGCGACAAATGCATTGAGTTCCGTTCTCCAGCCATCCGATGAACCTGTTCCAACCGATGAAGCTGATTGGTTAGCAGCGTAGTTCAATGCCACCCGCATCTGTCCGATGAAGTACTTTGGTGTTCGATACTAAGCCCGATCACCAAATACCTAGTATGCACCTCAGACATTTTAGATGAAGTCGCCTCATATACCGCTCATTCCGTTCATACTGCGTCCCGTTCTCCTCCTCATACAGCTGCCCCATTGTGTGGCAGATAGGCAGCTTGGTTTTCATTCTCAAACTGCAGATCTTCCAGGCACTCCTTTCTAGACCTCCGAAAGCAGCGCCAGTCATGGGCACCCGAGTTCGTAGCTCACCTTCCGTGAGCATATCTGTCGACGGATTGCTTCCCCACTAGCAGAAGTCTGCCTGGCTTACCAGTGTTCTCATCCTTACGGATGCTTGATGAATACATAGCATCTTCGCCCGTAGAAGACTGAAAGAAAGAAGGATGTCTCACTGACCTAATCCAGTTACCGCCTATTTAAACCGCGACACCATAAACTAGACAATCTAGCAGCGAACCAATCCAACGTGGCTTTAGGACACAACATTAGGATTGGACAAACAGTCTCTATGTTATATCTTCCGCTATTCGCCAAGTTCCATATTGAACCAGTCGGATTACAGCCTGTGACATTGCATGTACCATTGTTGTCAGCCAATGACAAATTGGTTTTAACGTCTGTAAATGCGTGTTCTTATCCCATGGATAAAAACAACTTACTGCAATCAGTTCGAGATCTCCTCCTTATTACTTACGCGAGAGGTTTGAATTGAATTGCGGTCCATAGGGCTATTCGAGGTCACCAACTCACCTGCGTAGATATCTGTACTACATTTGGTTGCTGCGGTCGCGTTGTGGACTGGTTGTTAGGCGACTGGAGAAAGTCTATTCGTCGCTCGTCACAAAGGCTTTTCTGTATCCACTACTCCTTACGGTATGCGGCAAAATCCTAGAGAACAGATTACGGCAACAGCTATTACAATAATTGGCTTGTAGTACCAAGAATACCCGGACTACTGTGACACACATAAAATGCCGTCAACGTATCGTCTGCAAAAAGTGTTGTGAAATAAACGACTGTTGCCGCCCATTTTTCTGAATGCACTATAAATAAATCTGTGTGAATACGGCACCCGTCTACTTTCCGTCGCTGTCTCCTCAATTTATCGATCAGTTTTCACGGGAATATATACAGGATGTTCACAATACCGGACATATAGCTTGATAATTTGGAATTAAGGTTGTATAAGGGAGATCCTATGTTCCACTCCAAAGCCATGTATACTAGATAGCAGTTTCATATCCGATCTGTCTATAATTTAGATTTCGACCACGGAGTCTCAATCGAATGTTAATTGATCCATTCCTATCTCTGTTTACTATTCTCATTACGAGTGGTAACTGATTCCAGTTTTACACCAATCTAAATTCATGCACGCTTACCGACCACTGTTCATGCAAGTCACTCCACGAGAGCGTTCGAAATGTTTCTGTAAAGAACATCTTGCGTAACTATACTTTTATTTTCTAAATGTATCCGAGACCGTAACTGCCCTAGTTTCTGGTTCGCTGTTATTGAAGCCACTCGCATCTGATCGCATCTCGGATTGGTGTGCCAGTGTATCAGGTACTTTTTAATGGTCACACCCAATGTGTAACCGTGTTTTCATGTTAGCAGGTTTTTTTTAGTCAACACATTTACTAGTCAATAGGTTTTTTCATCGGTTTTTGCGACAGATTTTAGCTATTACCGAGCACAGTATATTTGTCAAAAGAGACACTGATGTATTCGCACTTCTGATGTTCCCTGTTTCTATTTCCGCTTTATCCGACAGATGCGTAAACTTGGACATCTTTTAGTGGAACCCCACCCAGTCAAACCAATCAACGTCGAATTTCGCCTCGATTTTCAATATCTTGATATTTCATTCGGTTAGCTTCAATAAAATTCTATTTAAAAGACATTTGATTTTTTTGTAAGGCAGATGAGATGCTCTTCGTTTCGTTTTTAAATCGCCTTTAACTGCATCTAAATTAATGAGTTGTAACACTTGTGCAATCGATTTTATTCTATGGGGCTTGGACCCGACTGCTGGGCTTTGCCCCAGGTAACTAGGAAATAAATATAGGAGAGGACCATTTCAAGATAACATGGTGCAAAATGACTACTTAGTTTGTCAGGACCTTGGTCATATGCATTGATTCACACTGCAGTTGAAGGACGTGGCAGCTAATCAAGTCCAGAGACCCGGAGGTGGTTTAATTGAGTTTCTGTAAACAATTTTTCTGTTGTGATGGGCATAAGCGGAACAGAAGTCCACCAGTCGACAACCAAGCGTTCTACCAACGGATGATGCAGGCGGGCTGAAACCAGCGATCGGTAAGGCAGGTGCGTTGCATTCGTCTTCATTCCAGTTCAGCGGTTAAATTCCTTAGGAATCTGGCCTCTTAACACCTCTCCGGTAAACATGATTTGGTCACAGGGTTTCGGTCCGGTAGTCATGTACAGTGGTTATGTGTTCAGCTGCAGCCGATCTATCTTCTGAGCTGCCATGGCGGTCTCCTCATTGGTCTGGTGTGGTTCCAAGTTGAGCGAATCCGATAGCAGATTAGTGCGCTGCCCAGGGTTCATCCTACTTTGGTGCTATAAAACATGGTAGAGTTAATCAACATGTCTTATCCTAGTTATAGAGTCAAATAAGACTTCATACATCACCCATCCTCCTGAATCGAAGAGGAATGCTTCAGATTTCATGATTGTTTTTGATTCTAATAGTCGTTACAGAGGATTCTGGAGCTTGGTGAATTTGTTTGTATTGTGCATTATGTGGTGTGTGAGCCGAGAACGTAACCTAGTTCACAATAGAGGCCAGAGTATTTGTGAATATCCTACTTTGAGCCGTGGGTTGACCTCTGACTGTATGTTTCTCGACTACAATCGCTTGCAGATAATCATCCGGGAATTGTGATTTTCGGGTGTACGCAAACCAGCTCGCCTGGCTTCTGATTGACTCGCTACTTGAGGGGGTGTGTGCCGATTTCTGTTGATTTACACAACGTGGAGAAATAACCGGAATCTAATCATTTTCTAGCTTCACTACATAAAAGAACCAAATAGCAGCAGGAATTTACATATTTAGAGAGGATTTATTGTGGTGCTCTGATTTCGTTAAGCGTGCTTTCATTGTTAGTAAAACTAACGTTTAGTCACTTCTGCCAGTGGGCAAAACTTGCAGCTGTCAAAAACATGCTTATAATGTGAACCTTGGTTCTTGTAAACGGCCATCACCTTACTATACCTGACTCCTTTCAGTAATTATATATTCCTGATCGTTCCGAACTCTGTCTCACAAGCGATGCGCTTCAAAGATGGGAACGTAATATGACGTGTGAGAGAGTTGTTCACTTCGGAAGTGGACTACTGTTTCTGCTGGCGTCGACTTATGATTACGTCGACTCGAGCTCCGTAGGTTGCTAGTCTACACACTGTCGGAGTGCTTGTACAGCACATTATGAAGCCAGACGAGTAGTCAAGGCTTCTTTTTCATACGATGCATCTCCAGCAGATTAAATTACGACAGAATCATTGAGCTCTGCCATACCCTTCACATACGTAACTATTCATCTGTTCTTTACTTTGACGTTTGCATTTTTTCATCACCAATAGGGCTGTCGCAGTCAAAGATGGGATCAGCGGTTTTATTCATTCTTCTTGCACGTTCAAGGCGTTTCAAGCTTTTGCATTGTACGCAGTCAACGAGGGTAGTCACTTTTCGAGAACGGTTCATCGCGACTCGTCAAAAACAACACTTGATTAAGTTTACCAACGGATGTTGAATAGAACACTTCGTTCGGTCGCACATTTTCGAGCATGGCCTACTAAAGTGTTAACAGTCACGTTAAGCGACAAGCCGAACAAACACAAATGGCACATACACCACGCTAAGTTAGGTCCGTTGGCTCTCCTGACGACGTTCTTGACGATGTCAGGTAATGACATTAACAGGCATGTTCTACATAGTGAACTGGCTACTGATACTTCGGAAAGTTATGAACTATGAATTGAATGAAGTAACAAATTAAAAGGCTTTGTACGGCAATTCGCCACATCATTATACTAAGATCGTCCAAAAACGGCTAAATAAGTCATGACAAACATTCTGGAACTCATTGCAGGATTTTGGGTTGTTAATCTAATCATTACATAACAATCTATATGAAACAGAGTTGTCAGGGCGAAACGAACACAAACAGGCAGCAAGTTTGAGTGAGGTCAGACACGTCATCGGCACACACGGAGACAACGTTTTGATAAGATTACGTCACAATTATGACGTAACTGGAACCATGGCGTGGGTGATTGGCCGTGGTAGCTTCAACGCCTGAGCAAAGCGCTTCTGTGCGCACAAGCGTGGATTATTTAGTTGAATTCCGATCGCTTTTGAGTGACCGCCGTGGACTCGGTAAATCGGGCGAAAAGAGGAGTCCAGGTTGATAGTATACTGTGTATTAAAGAGGTGTGGAACAATTGCTTTTGTAATTGTCTTGGTGATTCCGCTACTGATTCGGACTAAACGATGCTCACGAATACGTTCTGATAAACGCAGTTTCTATTGTACATTTAGTGAACTTCTTCAAACCCTAACTCGTAATTGTTCATGCCTGTTCGATATAATCAAATCCGACACCACCCTTTAAAAGTGTTGTTTTCTGCTTGCAAGAACTCTTCAGATCACTGTTAGTTTTCTAGTACTGATAATGTAGCATAGAATAAGTACTTTTGTTTCAGCAAAAAAATGTTTTTGCTTTCTTCCGAAGATGTGAAACTCCTCTTTTAAGTTAACAGTTCGACGAAACATTCTTTGCACCATAACCGTCCTACTTTGATATACACAATATGACTACCATATACAGCTCCTAATCCAGTACATAAAATATAGTATGGTCTGTTTTCTAGGGTTTTGCCTTGACAAAATTGTCTATTGTTGTTACACTATCTGGCACGTGGTTTGATTGTGGCGACATTTTTGTGTTGGATACTTGGCCATGTTATTTAAACTGTTATACCGTTTAGACCTGTTCTACATGGTTATTCCCAAAGTGCGTTTCGTTCAAATGCCTCGCAGCTTCTGCTGGTTTCATACGTTCGTCAACATTTCCGAATAAAGAATACAAAGCAGTTCACTCTCCTATTTATGGAGGTATATGCAAATCCGAATCCAGGATGTCTTAGTGTACTGAAAGCTTTTCCTCGCTGTTGTGTTATTCTCTTTCTTTAAAGACCGCCTTGTTGAGATACTGCCAGGTTCTTCCTTTTCCCTTATGTTTGTTCTCAAATCATTCGTTTGACAAGGAAGTTTAACCAGTTTCACCTAAAATAGTCTTTAGAATGCGATTAGTTATTTGATCACTATTATCGTGATGCTAGTTCCTTGGTTCGTACGCCCAAAGTTCCTCCAGCCTTATGTTAACGCGAATCGGAAGTCGTAATGAGAAGACGATGAATCTGCAAACAAACTTTATTTATTGATTTACTCACTGTTCATAAGCAGACTTCAACGCAACAATTAAGGGCGCTAGGGAGTTGGACGTAAGAGAATCTTAAGCATAACCACACGGCAGCCGCGATAGAGGACGTATCTCGACCGAAACTCCAGTCGATCTTCAGAGCAAACAAGCGTCAGACTGGTTGAGCGGTGTTCCCAATGACAATAGCTAAAACATTGTTATCCTGGTGAATGTTGCCTACAGGAGTAGAGATGGCGCGGATTCATTATACAGCCACGAATAAAACTGCGATGCCTATGCCAACACACTAACTTTGATTTTATTGGTTTACATTCACAAGGTAGTATGAACCGGCACGGTGGTACTGGTACGGCAACTCCCACATCGCAGAGAGTTTAGGATTTTGGGGAGGTCGAAGGTGATCTCACCACAGCGAACAAAGCAGATGACCACTCGCTATCAATAAGCACCATACGGCAAGACAGGCTGTTGAAGCCGTCCACATAAGCATGGGCCATTAAGCTACTGGGAGCGCCGGCAACCTGGCTGCCTAATCAATAGATATACTGTGGTCTGCTGTGCTGCCAGGACACACGATGCGCAGACTTACCGATCAATAGGAAAAAGTACAAAAGACACGCGACGTCCGGTTAGTAAATGGCGCATACGTTCGTGAGTGTCCGTCTGTCACTTGCTATGGTTGTCCTTGACAAGCAGCGATAAATTGCATACGAGAGTTGACAGGAGTTTCGTTCGTTCACCTTTGGGAAATTTCACGTTTTTTAAATATGGAAAACCTTCGGGGTTGCCAATTAATTCGTGGCCGATGCACCCCCACCGCAGAACATCAGTTGGACATAAGCATTAGGGGGTCATGCAAAAAACGGGGAAAAAAGAGAGGTAACTAAAGTGCGTTCTCGCGCAAGAATGACAGAGTTGCAAAATCGCTAGCGAATAGTAAGAGGCCTATATTGAACACCCTTTTGTTTTTCGTTTCTACCTGTCTCTGCAAAAAGGAGAGTTTCTAAGGTGAAATCTTATCAAGTTGCTGACAAAACACGGATGACTGGTTCGTGGTTTGATGCAGTGTATCTATAACATTAGTTTATTCGAAAAAACCGTGACCGGAGTACTTGTACGATGAATTTCTGTGTATTGGTACAAATAAACCAAAAGCGGAACGCTTTCACCGAGTTAAGCAAACGTTTTGGTAAACAGCTGACATTTACGTTCACGTCAATAAATTAAAGGTGTACATTTGTTGGTCCCTGAACTGAGAAAGTTCGTCTCCATCTTTTGCAATTTCTATTTTCTCACTAACCTGACACTTGTTTTCACTATCTCACCCATCCCGTCTTATTCTATTGAATTAATGTGTTGTAGCATGCAAGCCGGCTGTTTCTACTCGGGTTGTCCGTTACACTTTCGGACCAACTTTAGGGCAATGTGGAGACACCAGGGGACAGCGTTCTTCCGAAGTAGGGGTTCCAACAAGTCCTGTAAAAGGAAACAACGAGAAACAAACATGAGCCAAAGGCCCAGTAAGCCATGCACACGACTTACCAAACGATAACTAAAACGGCGCCGACAACGCAGCAGCACACTCCGTTACACAATTCAAATTCAACCTGTGCGCGCCTGCGGGTTTCGACCGCACGTTACAGTGTCATTAAACGTCCGATGTGCGAGTAGCCATTCTTGTCCTGGCCTACTAACGTGACGGCCTACCTTTGACCTTGTTGATCCTGTTGGAAAAAAAACAACATTGATTTTGCTAGACGAGACTTTCGTCGTGAATGATTGAAGTTTGCCTACTGTAATTATTGATGCATTTCTCTAATAGTACCGTAGAAATTTTTGGTTCCAATCTTGCTTTCAATTTGGGGGTCCGTTTTTGACCTACGCGTAACTCAACAATCAGACGTGGGTCGTTACAAAAAATTTTCAACATAAACACCAGATATTTGTAAACAACTTGTAGTACCACTATCAAAATATGTTATGTTGCTAATCCAAAGTGCTAAATCTTATCAAAATCCACGTAGCAGTGGAACGCAACAACAGGAATAAACAGAATTAAACTCACGGACGAACTTGCGTACACTGCATTTATGGCTTACACCGATATGTGTAATTCTGTTCGTCTATTCTACTTTATCTATCCTTTTGTATTGTTACATATTACTACGCTCCACTGCACTATATGCTTGATAAGATGTACCGAACTGACCTCGAGTAATGGACATTTTATCGCAGTACAAAATTTCTGACTTCTGTTCAAGTATCACAAATTAGTAGCTTAGTGTATTTACCGATCTAGTTGAGAACCATGAAAATCACCAATACTGAATAGTTAAATTTTATGTGTGTTGTCATGCCGTCACCGCGGTTCGTCCCGATGAGCAGCTTAACCCCAGTCGAACCCATGTGAACCACCAATCAAACGAAACCCTCTTATTGGAAAATCATTGACGGTCTGCGTTGGTGTTACTCACTTCCCTTGTTCTCGTAAGCACCTAATCTGATTCCACTGATTACCCAAAATTGCATACACTTGGATATTCATCGAAACGACAGCTTGAAGTGCAGTTGATCGCAGTCATCCATCGATTTAGATATACCCATAAACTCCAATAATCTTATGCAGTCATAACCGAGGTGGTATATCTGAGTCATCATTTCAATGGTCGCTCATAGATGTAAGATTGTTGAATGAATAACTGAAGTGACAAACTATCCTGATAACTTCTGAGCGTGTAAATCAAGACTGAGTGTTAAAAGTTTTGACATTTTAATGTGAAGCAGGAAGGTGAGAGACATCCAGCTATATTCATACATGCATTTTGACCTTCAAACCATACTCAAAAGCAGTATGGCTCCATCTGCCGATGGTCCTGACGATTGTCTACTGAATGTCAGATTAACAGATAATCATAAATGCGCAATGAATACAACCAAGCTCTGTATGAGCCTGTAACCTAGAAGGCTACTAGGACCCTAGTAACGAATAGGTTAGGCTAACTTCCCTACAGTTTTTGCAAACTCCCCGAGCACATTTCCTGAATATGGGAACTAATACCGAGTGACCCTAGCACAACGGGATGTTCGCGGTCGTCCACACAAGTTAAAACAATTGCGTCAAGGCCTCTACTAGTGCTTCCCTACTTTATTTGAAACGTATCGGCATGAGATCATCTGGGTCAACAGTACGTTTGAGAGCCGAACTGTAATTACGAACTTTAGTTTTAGTAGGTGGCCCTAAATCTACCGACTAGGGTGCTACATTGCAAGTTTGTGGTGGTAACACAGTAGAAGCAAGAGACTTGTTAAAGTGACTTCCATTGAAGAGATTAGGATGTACTTATTTGGTAGTGACCGCCAAACGAGTTTTGTTCCATCCATTAGGTTCCCAAGACTTAGGTAGCTAGGCCATTTGCTAAGGATGCCAGTTAATTGTTTACCACCGAGCACCCTTTATCGATGCTGAAACCGACTGGCGTAAAGTGTGAGGTAGACAGATGTCATGGAGTAGAGAAATGAAATCGTTCACCAAAGGGTCGATCGTTTTAAGTCGGGTTCGATTCCTGGGCTGGGGACCTCGCAACTGACAGACGCCAGATGAGACGGCGGCTAATTGGGCTCAGTGGCATGCATGTTGTCATTGTTTGTCCGAGTTGTCTGTGTCGTGAGTTAATTTAATGGCCCAGGGCTGTGAAAGCTGTCTTGTTGATGACGTCTTACTTTCACTTACAGCTCGGTTGTTTGTTTGCAAGGTGTAGGCACCATGATACTGAATGTCTGATTATAGACGTAGCGGTTAGGTCTCCTCCCTTCAGTTTTCTTCTCTGTCAATGCTTGCTTTTTTCTTCATAGTATATGACAGTTAAACATCATTGTTAACTACTGATGTATTGCTATCTATGATGATGTTAATGAACCTGGAAGTAGATAACAGCTTAAATGAGACAAACCGTCTGAATGTGTTACGTCGAATAAACAGCAGTCTGTGTACTTTGATAATTGAAAGTTCAACTTTCCAAACCTAAGGGTGCTTTGACCACCCTGCTATACGAGCCACCGAAAATCACAAACCACAGACGCCAAATAGTGAAATGGGAGGTTGGTTCAACCATGGACCGATCGAGTGTTTAGTAAATACTGTGCGGCCAGTGAATGCACTGGTCTCCAAATATAGTGTGAATGACACATCTGAAGTGTTTGTCACGTTGAAAGAAGCTAAATTGACGTGGATTCGTCATTCAGAAATGTACCATTTTGGTGGGTGACCAAATCGAAGGTGCGAGTATTCCAACACTCGGCGGAATACCTCAACGCGACAGCGAAGTATGTACGAAAGTCCACAACAAGCAGATTGCCAACAATACGGGCAGCAAGATGAATAATCGCTTAACGAGATCGGACCAACAGACGAGAAATGGCAGATGGAAACCCTCCGACGGAAGGCGTCGGCCACACAAAAACCGGGTAGAAGTGCACACGTCCTGTGAGCGGAAACCGGGGATGTATTGTGGACCGGACTTCCGGTTCATAAACGCGAACGCGCACGTGGCCTGACAATCAGCGAGTTAGAAAATACGGATAGTGCTTTACTGAGTAAATTTTTGCTACACAATTGAGTTAAAAAACTACCTTTATTTATGACTTTTCGTTAGATCATGACACACAGTTGCATGTCCAAATCGATATCCTCACGTTAAGGATATTGTTGGGAATTAAAAATATTACACTTTTTATCATCAAACCGAATGATTAAAACAAGCGAATGGTCTCTCTGAGACCTATTTAGGCTAAAAAAAATACGATCATGTACGAACTCATGAACATGCATAACTGTGGGAAATTCCATTGTAACAACGATGGGTGGATGAGATATTGATTCTTCCTTGAGATAAACAGACGGGTTTTTAGATGCGCTGAACTCTTCGCACCTGACCCTACCGCCGACATCTGAGTTTCAGAACGAAGGTTCATTCTCTTGTTTGAAAGCCAGTATCAAACAAGTTGAGAATGTGATACATCGGAAACCTGAGATGGACAATATTTTGATTTCAACAGTTTTCATCCGTTGAACATAAACCTTTTCTAGGACAGATCACATTTAACAGAACGTAAGATAATTGCGCACATAAACGCCGGACTATGAACCGAAATTTGTGTGTGACAAAGTAATGCCTGATAAATATCTGGTAATGTTCATATGGTGTTATGTCAAGCCTAAGCAAGCAAAGTCACAAGTTCTCCATTCAAATTTGCCACGTTATACGGAGCCGAGTTACAATACCTGGCCATTTCTAACAAAGCACCTGACAGGCTTCAAAGGCGGTTGCAATACGCTTTCACTGTCGTGCGAGATGGCTAGCACTCATGCATATGATGATGATGATGGTACCACGTGAATTCCCCATCATCATGAACGTCACAGCAATCGTACAAGTGAATGAGCCGACACCGCCCAGATAGACGAAATGATCAACGAGCTCAACTACTCTACTAGTAAAATAAAGTTCAGAGTCTACCAAACTTTTAACATGTCACATTTTGTAGGTACAAAATGAACGCCATACAGATCAGTCATATTTTGATAGCTGACCAATTAGAAGACACGATTGTTTCTACATTCGGTGAAATATTTCAATGCTGCTTTGGGATTATGCCAAATCTCATCTGATGCACCACGGATAACACGAGAGATCGAATAGACCGTTATTCAGAAAAGTTGGCCCAATAGACGACAACGAAGCACACGTGCATAGGACGTTTGAATAAAATTTCGCTGCCGTAAGGACTGGAATTCCGATTCATAAACACACGCGGATGGAACTGTGTGAATTAGAAAATAAAAACCGTGCTCTGTTGAACGGCTTTTCGTTAAAACGTCATCTAACCGATTCACCATATTGAAAATGTGTGACGTACAGCAGAATGTAGGCCAGGAAGAGTTACTGTTATTAGATAACATTGACGCTGTCAGGTGTTAATAAGTGGAGCAAACTCACTGATGAATATTGTTGAATTTTGGTTCTTTACGTTCTTCCACCAGTTCCAAAATTCTTGCCTTGGTTGCTGCTATGTTTTCTCTGTACATATTTCTCACCCGGTAATGTGACTCTTAGAATGATCAGTGGATAAGCATAAGCTTAATGCCTCAAACCTGTCTACTTTTCGGTCACTTCGAGGACTGTTGATTTTTGAAGAATAAACACAAATAAACTAATTGTAGTGAGGGTTAATAATTGCTCGCAATGGTAAGTTTCCTCTGTCCAATTTCTCCTACCCATTCTGTGGATACAGTATCAACATGATATGATATTCACCTTCTAACTGTAACATAAGAATGGTCCAAAGCTTTAGCACTCTATTATTTTGATTTACACGTTTAAAACTTACGAATATGATGTGCGCCTTTTTGTTCGCCCACTGAAGCATTAACTGGTTCAGGTGACTATTTCCACGAAAAGCATGTTCAACTTCGAGGCCGTGGATATATTTGTAATTAACTGTTATTCAAACTGAATCTGGACTGTCATACTAAGTCCCGAAAGAGTCAGGTTCAAGGCAGTACACGATCCGACAGGTACCGCTTATCATGGAAGGTAAGAGTATTTCTTCGATGAGAGTGTTTCTTTTGAAGGGCTAGGACACCCACATTCCATGAAATTCGCTCGATCAGAATGCAACAAAGTATGTAATTACCGTCAATATTACGGCTCGTTCGTGATCAATACTGACATTCTAGTTAGGCTGTTTTTACAGTAAGTTAAAGTACTTTGTCTCACTTTTAGCCAAACAGGCTGCCACATTTTTTCCGTTCCAGATCCATTCCAACATAGATGATAAAAAGTCGGAACTTGGCAACGGAATTTGTGTAGCAAGCCAAACCAGTACAAAGTCATTCAGGAGTCGGTTACACTCAAAATGTCTTTTTGGTGGGTCACTGAAAACAAAAAAAACAGCTACAAATTCGAATGGGTTCGAGGTATGGGAAATAGATATTGGTATAATGTAACGTGGGAACGACAAAGTTGCAATCACATTGTATGAGAATGAGGCTAATCAAATCTAGGCATTCAGAGTTTCTTCGTTCATTAACTGTGAGAACGGGTAGATGATAGTTAATATTATGTAAGAAAGGAATTACATCACCTTAGAGAAAAATACGTCTCGGTACTAAGACTACTTGGCTAGCACTAACTAGATGAATAAATATCGTATAGGTCTTTCCAGCGTTTTTGGCGTAACCTCACTTAGCGGTTTCATACGAGAATGCCATCAAGCAAGTTTGGATCGTTTTACTGAATTACAAAGGATTTCACGGTACTGCAGATATTCAATGGTCAACCCATTGTTAAAGTCGTCTTAGCAATGATTGTAATAGGTCGTATCCAGCCAATGATTGATCAAGTCTCCAGCCTTGCTAGGGGAAATAGCCATTTTTTTCAAGTGTGTCATTAATCGACCTTGTCGAACTTGGCAGACCTCTCATCGCCTGTCGAGCCAAACCCGATAGTCAATTTTCTCTCTAGGAGATGGGTGAGTGTGGGAAACATGTCAGCGTCGTGAGCTGGGTCTTGCTACCGAAATGAAGATATCAGTCCGCAAGGGATGTACGCCCGCGCGCGGCAGCCTATCAAAAACTCCACCTTAATTGTGCTACAAAATGCCTAAAAGGGGGGTAACCTGTCTAGTGACCCTCAATTACAGCATGCTATGATGATTGAGCAGTTTTCGCACAATAATGAAGGCTTATATAACAGAGTGAACAATAATAATATGTACAATTGATTTGGATTAAGAGACTGAAACCAGCTTGGTGACGCTACATTGCTTGGTTTGTACTGTCACGACAGGACTTGATTACTTGCCTTTAAACTTTTTCCTGTTCTGTATTCATTGTCAAGCTTGATACTAACCATCATAAACTTCTAACGCAAAGAGACGACGTGATTGACATTCTTCGTTCATCCCAAACACGTTAACCGTATGAATGAGTGAACAGAACATCATTCGGTAACTAAGTCAACGCAGATGTGAACATTTCACACACGCTTTTACCAGGCCGTAGCTGAGGTACACGGACCGTATACAAACGTTGGTTTTTTTACCAACACGTATAGTTCCGTGCCGTAAGGTTTATTAATGGATGTTGACCGTCTAACACAATAGTCAACACGACACAGACTGATCAGGCGATCGATTTAACTGTTATTGAACCAATGCAAGCCTGTCAGTAAAGGTAATCCCTTTTCAAGCGCCATAAATCAGTCCTAGCTATGAAAAAGCTCTCTGTCTGCCACGGTACCTAAGATTGTCACTAAGTTAGTTACATTAGCAGAAACAGTTTGCACAAACGTGACAAGCTGTCCGTATGAGCTACGAGGCCAGGCTAGGAACTCGAAAACTTCACGTATGATCTCTGTTACCCACCCGTCCCACTGTCTCATCTGGAATCTATTAAATGATCCAGAGGATCGACTATCCCGGTAAGATTTCTCGAAAGGTTCACGCAGGAATCCACTGACGCCATTATTGAACATATGAATTTTATTGCTCGTGTGTAGTTTGGCAGGATCGATGATTCAGGTTAGACCCGATTGTGAAAAATCATGCCTTTGGCTGGATTCGAACCAGCGAGCTCCTGGCGAGATTTCGTAGCTCAGTTGATAGAGCGTTTGCCGAGGTTGGGCATGCTGTTTCTTCCGCTGGTTCAAATCCAGCCGAAGCCCTAATTTTTTACAATAGGGTTTAATCTGTAGTGACTAGCGATCGTGTGGCTTCTCTAGGGATCTCGGCTGTAACCGTGTTTTCCGCTTGTCTGTTCTGTACGCATGATTCTGTGTACGTCTGCTATAAGAGACCTGATATCAACTCAGTGCTACTTTCTTCAGTCGTGCAACTAATTGCACGCAGCGAATGTTTGCCCTTCTCCTAAGGATTCATCTACTATTCCATTCTTCAAGGTCGTTTAACCCGAACGTTTGCGAGCGTTGTTTAACGCATTCGAAGGTTCTACGCACTTTTCGTTTGGCGCGCTTTTGAGTGCCGCCAAGTGAGCTGTAGCCCATTTCGTGCTTTTTCTCTCTCTCCTCTTGGTTGATGTCATGAGCCCCAGACTAGGTTAGAGCTAACTACTTAGCGCATCTCCAAACATTACTGGAAATATACGGTTTGTTTCCAAACAACACTGCGTTCTTTAGTTCGATGCCTGTTGGGGTTACTTTTCGACTGTTCTTCAGGAAAGGCGTTTTAAATTGCTAACGGACGAGAATCTAGCACATACCTACTTGTCCACTACCAATCTAAATAATCATATCTGACAAACTACTCATTAGTAACTTATTAGTTTAGCTCTGATTTACTTTTACCTTTTATTTTCACCCCCGACGTAGATCGCAATTGGCGTGAAATTACCAACTTATACTACTGTTTTGCACAATGAGTCATACAGGCTTATCACTAAAGATTACACATTTGCTTTGTTTACACCTTTCTATCGCATCATCAAGCTGTAACTTATTTCATTGTACTTATTGTCACCCCCATCATCAAGCTCATTTTATAGTTTTTTGAAATAGTTTTTCTTTAAACTATTTAAAAGTTAACAAAAATTGTTTAGCACTCACAACTGATCCTAGCTATCGTATTTCCACAGACTTTACAGTCAGCCCCCTTCCGAAAGAAGCACTAGACTCGAGTTTCATTCTTGCTAGACCTCGTCGGTAGTGCATATCCTAAACGCGGACAATACTAGAACTCCGTTTACGCTTTCATAAGGCAACCGTGTTGATCATTGTGCTATTGGCCTCACATTAGGCAAGGCTAATTCAATATAACGTACGTGACTTTACAAATAAATCCGCTCATTAGCTGACTTACTGGTAAAAAACGTTTTACGACGAGTATCAGGGCAAATCTATTGCTTAGGCATAATCTCAAGTTCCACTTTTTGCCATCATGTACCAATCAGGCAATGCTATCGATCTCGATCGATACGACGAGTTCAAACAACTGATAGCACAACTTCAGTAAGCCATTTGGTTTAATTCGGAGGTGTATTTTATTTCTTCAATATTTTAACTATGGAATTTATCGGGCATAGTCCAACTGCGTGTTATCTGTCATCCACACGCCGACAGGAAGTGGTGTCTAAGTTACCCTGTGCGACTACCTTGCCCAAATTAGCTAAGGCCCCGTCGTTTACCTGCCCTTCTCCTTATCCACACAAGCGTACCTTGACCACAGTGGGATTTCGACCGGCAACCTATTATTCAGCGTCCAAAACCAATCCTCGGTATCCACTGTCACACTCGCAGGTTGACAGTTCTGCACCAGAAACTCAGTTGAGTGAGTTGTGCGGTGTTCGTGTACCGTCTGTGTACTCGGCTGCTCGAAATGCACTATATACCCGCTACACACCGAAAGATTGGTTTGCGAGCTATCAACGGTTATTGCAATCAAACGATCGTGGACAAAAAGATTCGGAATGTCTACGATATGACTCAGAGCGACTCATGGATGAAACGAATGAGCGTACAAAAAACAATCAGAATGAGTCTAGCCGTCAGCTTGGGGACAGACTGTCAGATATCGCGTTTTGGCAGAACGAATTGACAGACGAATTAGATAAGATGGTGAAAGAGATAAATGATTTAGTCAGAGGAAAACGGGTGGCGGAGAAGTTGTTGGCTGAAGTGGAAAATCAACTGCATATTGCACAAGAATGTCTCTATCAGCGTGAGAAACGTCAATGCGTTGACTTAGTTCACGACAATGTGGAGAAAGCATTACTGGCGGTAAGTTTGACCATCTGATTTCAGACTCTGCTGTGCAGTATGCTCCTGGGAGCTTATTAGAAGAGTGCATAAGCAATCCAAACAACCTGTTAATCATTTGCAAGAAAAAAATGGTGTGAAGATATGAGGATTCAGTTTTCCTTTGGCAAAGTTTAGCTTGATAAGGGTCTGGAGTCGATCTCCTCGTTATGTCCACTTAAGGTTTTTTAAAATCAACATCTCAATTAAGGGTTTTTCGTCCAATTCTGGATGACCCTGGGGACTTTCGATGAAATCGGGGTTATTATGACCGAAATATATGATTATTAGTCGTGTTTGTTGGTGTTTGACATATTGTTCGACTGAACTGTCTGTGAAGCAAGAACATTGAGGCTGGGAAGTGGCACGATCTTACACCCATTTGAAACTGCACTACTGATATGAAACAGTTCAAACACAAAGCTCAAATTTTTTGGCTTCGTTCATACCACGTTTCGTGTGAGTATCTTCTATTTTAGGTTGGGGGCTCTTTTATTGAGAACCCGCTTCTTTTCAGATACCAACTCATTCGCGCCCCAACTCCCAAAAGCGATCCACGATGTGCTTCCCTGAAACAACCTGATATTCTTTTAGAAAACAAGTTTATTTTCTGGAGAACTATTTTTCGAACACAGAGATTTGAAGACCCTCCTGTTTATTGCATCTGTTTTGATAAGACTCACTATGGCACGAAAGTCTTTCATAAATTCTTCGGGCCTTGACGGTCAAACGTTGTCTGTGAAACAAGCAATGCGTTACCAGAATATTGAGTTTATGTTGCTTTGTATTAGCGCAACCCTAAAGTTGTACTTAAAAGATCATCACTAAGAATCCATCATCAAACATTCCTCACTAAAATTGTATTGGTTCCATCCATCTGTTTCAGAAGACAGTGGGCAACTACACCCTTCACATGATCTTGTAATACCGGTTGTTATTGTGTGATCGAATCTTGCTGAATCAAACTTTATTGTAGCCGTCACAGATGAATACCACGTTGGTTGCTGTATATACCGATGTTGGTTTCCAAAAACTAAACTGTTTTATCTCGACACGGTTGACCTCTCGAGCACATGTAACTGCACACTCATCCTCCACGCGTTGAGATCTGTCCTCATTTCACTATGGAATGTTGAACCCCTATAACCAGTTTTCATATCCCGCCCAAAGACATCTTTGTGACTAAAAACAGCTTTCCGTAGACCCATGGATATGTGGTTAGTTCATTATACACCTTGTCCTTGGAACTTCAACACTATTTCATAAGGTACATGCGACCCAATAATTACATCACCCCGTGACTCAGTAAAGCGGGCTCACTTGGACTACACGCTTGGTATGCAGAACATTTGTAGACTGGTGCTGAAGACTCGTTTGACGCAGAGAAAATGTAATATGCTTAAGCCGTGTTCGTGAAGCGTGTACGATGCTCAAACACTTGCCTTACAAAAGTGGGAGTCAGTAGACAAGCTTGATTCGCCGTCATGTTCACCTTGGTAGTCGTAATTAACCCCCCCCCCCAAATCCTCACTGAGGGTTGGACCAGTGCTGGTGTTGTCTTGACTACGCACCGATTGAAGTCCGTACAGATGAAAACGCTACCCACGAATATAGACCCGAAGTAGGCGACTCTATTCACCACTTTGTTAAGGCGATTGTCATTAACATCTTGACTTACAATGTTTGTTGCGGAATTTTAGTCATCGGCAAGATATATTGCTCCATTGTAATTTCAGGCTTATGACCTAGAGTGACTGTCGATCAGTAAGCAGTCGAGGCTGTCGTCTAGTTGAATTGCAACCTCATTAGTCCGTTTGCCGCTGTGAGCACTTTCTGTCTTTATACCTCTAAGTTTATCTACAAATCGTGTTGCTGTGCTTGAAAATACATAAATAAATTCGAATTTTCTAGGAAGAATTTGTGGAACCTTCCACCTTAAAGTACTTTCTACTATGTTTATCTCTATAATCCGCCCACACCCGGAAACGAACATGAAGGCCTGTCTTTCTAATCCTCGGAAAGATTCGCCATTTATTGAGAGTGTTCAGAGATGGGCCGCTAGAACTATGGGACTCGGGAAAATCCCCTACCCTAAATGACTAGCAGAATTGGGTCAGTCCTCCATGAGTTACAGACATTTCACAAGGAACCTAATTCACACCTGCAATATACTCCACACCCCGGGTTATTCACTGGCACATATCCTCCCACTAAACAAGGAGAAATGTTTAAGAGTTCACTCGCTGAAACTGATTTATGGAACGGGCAGGTGACTCAGTAGACAAAACTTCCTCACAGTTAAGGTCTGTTCACATTGGAACGCAACCGGTACTACAAGTTTCCTAACTGTTATACTGGCTCAGTCTCACAGGTCATTAATTGCGCATGTCTGACTGAATGTTGTTTCAATGGTCTAATGGTCAAAAAGCCATCAGCCGATTCATAGGTTTCCCCCGTCAAAAAGAAATTTTTTGGGTGTATATATGCTTGTGTTCGTTATCCGAAGTTCCGAAATCTTTTTATTGGGTTCCCCAAAATTAGATTTTGGTAAACTGTTCAAACTCAATAATACTCTTCACACCAGTAAGGCCGTCAGTTATGAATAAGCGTATGTTCATATTTATCAAGGAAGTTCAGTGTAGAAAACTGTTTAGGCTCTCGACCGCGGTTTCGTAGCTTCACGTATAAAATACATGCAGAGCCGATGTATAAAATTCCCGTCGCCGGCTTATATTGAGTTGAACATCCGATCACTCATACTTGTGACATCTTGATTTAGGGAACGACAATTGCCTTACAAAATATTTCTGTTATTGAAAGAGAATGGGTTGCTTAACGTGACTAAACATAGTTTTGTAAATGGTGCATAGTTATGACGCAATATATTGACTACGTCATTTGGAATCTTACTTCTCTCAGGTTGTTTCCATATGGTAACTTCAATCACTGTCTCTCGTGCTCCGTCAAATTTACTCGAAATTGAAATGCCCCTTCCTATGAAGTTTGTACAATCGCTCCATATACTCCTAACTAAAATCGCATTCGGCACCCCCTCTAGAGAGTACAGTCGTAAAACCAATGCTTGATGAGGGTATGTGGTCTTTCTAGGAATATTCCTAATAATCTGTTCACTTCAAGCACATCCTGCTACATAAATACAGAACGTAAAAACTATTTTTACAGAGGTCCTTGTTCCTCTGTTCATTCAAAATACATATGAAAGCCGAAATGTATACAGGTTTCTGACTATTGAGTACTGCATTCTGCAACAATCTTTTGCAATGTCTGTCGTTATTGTGTTGCTATACGTGTGACTTTTATTCGTCAAATATCGTTAGCATTGGATCATTTCCGGCTGTTCCACTTTATTTTTTGTGGGGTCCATCAGACAAGCGTTTTTCGAAAGACTATATCTGTTGTCAGTAATGTTCAGTTTATAGTAACCAGATGTGTGTTGAAAACTCATTTGATGTACACAAACGGCAAAACTAATGGCTTCCAGCTGATCAAATATACCCGGAGATTTCATCAAAAGTAAAAACATGGTGAACAAGTTCGTTTTCGGTGTGTCATCTTCAGGCCAAATACAACTTGTTTCATATTTATCGTGTTGTATTTGGCCTAAAGATGACACATCGAAAGCTAGCTTGTTCGCCATGTTCTCACTTCTTGTAATGGCCTTCAGTTACAAAGAGGTCTGGCTTATTTCCTTAACTGCGCTAACGTTTGTTTACGGGACATGTTCACCTAGTCTACGCGTTTATGTTGCATTGGTGTAACTAGAATGTCACCTCGTACATTTTGAAGACATGCTCCCGTGCTGGATGAACTAACTTGATTGGACGTCTATTTGTGCTATCTGTTGGTGTGTCAGATGTTATCTACTCGAGGGCTAAGGTCATCAGTGGATACTCCGATCAGAAGAGCATTGAAGTGAGAAAGTTCCCTTCTGAAGTGACATCTTGTAGAGGAGGGTATTGTAGTCTTAAGTACCTTTCACAATACTCGTTTTCTGATGTATTACTTCAGTAAAACGGCAGTAATTGTTTAATGAACAAAACACCTAAAAAAAGGTTAACCATTTCTATGTCAAAGACGAAAGCCAGCTTCGGTAGAATGGAATGACACGTGAACGGTTGTTAGTCAGTATATTGCAAAACAATCTACTTAATGCATAGAAAAGTAAAGGCATAGCCTCAGTGTTGTTGTATATCGTTCCAGAGACAAAATTTAACAGACCTGTTTCGATTTTATTACAGTCCCAGAAAGGTTGATGAGAAGTTGAATGAAGGTTGACTTAGTGATAGCAATATTAAGAAGCTCTAGTCCCGGGTAAATAGCCGGCCACAAAGTAGGTCCAAGGTCAGTCAAGTAGCAGACTGAATCACACCCAGCACAGTGACAGTTGATCACATCCAATCAAACGGGAAGGCTTTCATCGGTTCTTCATTCCCTGTCTACTCAGCATATTGTTTGTAAAGTTCACCAATCGAAATCGATTGGCTACTACCGTCTACCCAATGAAAACGCGTTACCCATTGAGTTAAACGAACGATTAGCACATGACCATCAAATGCACTTAGATTTTTTGATTTTGTAATGAGAGGAAAACTGCTCGTTTGCACGAGTGTTGAGCAAAATTCGACCTGACATAATTAGGTGCGATTGATGAAAATAACCTGACAACAGAATAAGATTATCAGGATCATTATATACTATCACAAGGGAGGCGTTTATTTTAATTCTTCATTTTTGTTAATAATGTGTCTGACAGCATCGTTAGTAGTGTTCTGACCTGAAAGCTGATAGCATCCTGCGAGGATAAACATTGAAGGCAAAACTATCACTTTTTAGATACACTTCGTTCACTGTTCAACTAACTGACATTTCCAGCGAAACTCAAGTTGCGTTAAAGGTTCACGGTGAGGTAAACTATGGGTTAACATTTGTAAAACTCTCTCAAACCACTGAAACCTAAATAGTGACAGCAGAAACATTTTTAAGCGTACTCGATGTGCTTGTCTCGAAAAAAACTCCGGCAAATCACTCCACCGTTTACACGTTTTAACACATTTTTTGAGCAAGTGAACGTCACTGTTTACTCGATTCAAATTAAGATAGCGCAAATGTTTATCATGTTTAGTGTTATTTTAGGAAACCTCACAATTGATCGTGTATTGATTGGTCGATTCATTAGCCACCCATTTTCCAACCGTCCCCAGGGGCTAAGTATATGGCATAATCTGCGACTTATGCAAATTCGGGCAAACCGACTTAATATTTTTGGATCGTGTTTAGTCTGTAAAGTTTGAATAGATGTTATACATATCTTAATTTATTCTGGTCAGTAAATCGATCACTAACAATTTCGCAATATTTCAGTATGGTAGAGAATTCTGCAGGAGGAATTAAATGACTTTCTGATTAACAGTAGGGGATTTTAGTTTTCATATACATTTAACATCACCCACAATTGATCGCAGCTGTTGCATTCCAGTCGGCCCCTTTCAAACAGTAGAAACACTAGACTCGAATTTCGCTTTCATTAGAGCTCGTCAGTAGTGCATACTTTTGCCACTGCCGGGACTAGAACACCGGCCACGCTGTTCATGAGGGAACCGTGTTGATCACTGCACCATTGACTTCGCAATAAGCCCGACTGAATCACCATATATGAGCGCTCATCCACATTCGACATATTCACTTACGTTAATTATTTGTTAATTATTTCGATTTCAACTTGCAGAGTAGTCCTAGTCGAGGGTTCGTCGATTGGAGTTAACAAGACAGTTATGGTATCTCCTCTCGAGGCGATCGAATAATCAGAGCATTACTCGTAAATGAATGTGACTGAGTGTTCACATCTAATCATTTAGTCGTGCCTATATTGAGGTCATTGGCGTAGCGGTCAACACGGTTGCCTCGTGAAAGCGTGGCCGGAGTTCTAGTCCCAGCCATGGCAAGGATATGCACTACCGACGAGTTCCAACATTTGTAAAACTCGAGTCTGATGTTTCTTCTCGACAAAGGCTGACTGGAAAGTCTACGATAATTCGACAGCTCCGATCACTTCTGGGTGATGTTCAAATTATGTAAATGGTATTCATTATGATGGGTCTCAGTTACACTGAAGGGAAAATCAACTCTAGAATTAGAGTTCATTTTTATTTTCGGCCACGTTTTTAACCTACTTCTACATTATTCCACCTGCAGGAAGTGGAAACAGTTCTGCGGTCTCAAGAAATGTTACGCAACCTGATTGATCGTGCAAATACTCAGCTGGAGTAAGCGTTTTGTTTGCTTCATTTGTCAATCTGAGACAATTATTTGATCTAGTGTAATTACATAGGCAGTTGGTTTCTCGTAAATTTAATCTGTCTACTCAGTCATATCGACGGTTTCGAGAACACCTGGATGGAAGCAAGTGGACCACGTTCTTGCAAATAATTGGGCAGTGACAGCAATAATTAAATCGGCTGCTGGGCAGTGAAATAACGGCTAATACGGTGCGAATGAACAGATCATTCATTGGATGATCCTGTTTGAATGTAGATAACAGAATCTTGACATACAGTATACCCCAGCGATTTCTACCAAAAGCCTTTGATCCATGCTTAAATCTGTTAGAATATGTGAAGATATTAATAGTACCCGCTTATGTACATGAAACGCAAGAGATCAGACTAAAAGGAAGTGTGTTACTGAATCAAACGATGCGTTCGTTTTTAAAATGCTCATCACACAGAGAGCTAAGAAATGGGATACCGCAAGTCTCGTGACTATCGGACATACAACCGTATCGTTGCATACATCCACATGCATGATCGGGCCAAGAACAAAACAAAGTACACAAACTACTTTTTGTTGGTGTATGAAACAAGTGACTGGTTTTAGTAACGTTGAGCTCTAACTAATTACAAAATATGCAGCCTTCCATACAGGACTGGACAGTTTAGTGAGTACCTGGTGATGTGCGCTAACGATTGATGAAAGCGTGCTCTTCAGAAATGTGTACATTCAAACAGAATGCGGTTAATCCAACATCTCGAAAAATCACGGCTCACTGTTTGTAACTAGTGGTTGTGACCAAGCGTTATCGAAAGGCCAAGTTGAAGCGGAATGATCTCGCACGCTAATGACACAATTTTCTCCAATGAATACCTCCTTGTTAATGTCTACGCATTTCATCTCTTGAATATATCATAACCGAAGCCTCTTCGGAAATACCGTTTACCACCGGGGAAACTGTCAATGAAATGGTGCAGAGCAGCAGTGGAATTGGTAACATCCTTCATATTTTGGGCCAAGTTTTCCGCCAATCTGTTGGAATATGGGTGTCTTGTTGTAGTGTCCAGGTTTCTGTAGCCAGATTTTTTAAGTTTGGTAACATAACCGTGATAAGTTGTGAGTGAACAAAACCTGTATAAACCCTATCCACAGAAATAATGGACAATATACTGCGTAGTTGGGTGTTAGTCAGAAACATTCGAACAGGTTAGAATTAAAGTCAATTAACACCAAGGCATGATACTTGTGGCGAAATGATGTGTCACAGTTAACAACCATCTGCTACCAGGATATAACATTTTTAAACCGAGGAGTCTAATCTTTAGGCCGTAATTTAAATTTGTGCTCACTGGAATCTCAAGTCATGGTCTGAGGTCGTCATTGAGCTCCGGCCGTTCGCTCTTCGATCTCGTGCAAAAATACAGTTTATCCACCTCCCCTAACAGAGGTCTCGTAACATTATTTCCTGGAGAAGTGATAAAATTAATAGATCTCCAAAGTAAAGCAGACCTTTCGTGTAACCTTTGTTGAGGTTGATGATATTTTGTTTCTTACTTGCAAACGCCAGTCTTTCTCAGACGTTGATTATAACGTCTCACAGAACTGCCTGATATGTTTGCATAGATATTTTTCTAGCCACAAGACTAGATTGCAAAGTAAAATAACAGGTTTCAGAAGCAGCAATTCTGAAATGCTGCATCAGAACGTATGGGTAACTAACTGTTTTCTCTGATAGATGGGCAACACCATAGTGCAGTGGACTATTCATAACATCCGTTGGCAGTAAGTCGTCTGAATGCTTACACTGAGGAACATCTCCCTGGTTCGTAAGAGAAGGAGACAGAAAAAACATATTTCTTATTGCGCACGAAAAATCGTGGAAAGAAGTCTGGAACTGGACTGAATGCCCGAACGAATATTGATAATTGGGATAATGACTAAGCCAACCGACAAAATCTTTAAGCTAATCCGTGCCACTGGTCCCAGGCGACCGTCTGTCAGTGAAGCTATCA
>JTDE01002000.1:0-20305 GCA_014338405.1 Paragonimus skrjabini miyazakii
TTGTTTCAACCACTTCGGGATGTGTTCGGCGACTCGCTGTGATAGTTGTCGGTCTGTTCTGCAATATAATCAGTCTGTGTTTGTTAGGAGTTTGCGGGGTGTTGGTTTCCTCATATTGAACACTACCCACATTTGATCGCAAATTTCGCATTCAGATAAGCCTTTCGGTTGTTTGTTTGTAAGATGTAGGCGCCTTGATGTTGTATGTTTGAATATAAACGTGGCTATTTTTAGTAGTTAGGTCCCCTCCCTTCTCCCTTTTTCTCCTCCCTTCCTATACAGGGTTTGCTTTTTCTTGTTCTTGGTTGTGTGGCAGTTAAACATCAGTGTATTGCTGTCTATGATGGTGAAGATGATGACTTCAAAATAAAGCACTAGACCCGATTTTTGTTCTTTTCATACCTCATCATTGGTGCATATCCTCATCCAGACCGGAATTTGCACTTCGGCCTTCGTGTTTGTGATCGCGTGTTACCGATTGGATTACACAAAACGATTCTGCTTAATTTTTTTTGAAATAATCGGGTAAGCTAAACATTTCACACAAGGCTGTGTTTGTACGTTTAAAAATGTCCATTCGGTTTTGGCTATTGCGATGTTAATGGCATTGTGGTTAACACGCTGTTCCCAATGGCACGAGGATATACACTACTGATCAGGCTTAACAAGGGTAAAACTCAAGTCTAATGCTTTTTTTTCCAAATGGGCCTGCCGAAAAGCTCATCTGAATACAGAGGCTGCGATCAAATGTGTATGGTGTTCAGTTCGAAACCAATCAGTCTGGCATGTGCCGAATACGTGGTCTCCGGGCCATTTATAGAGTCTTGGTGGCCACCGAGAAAGCAACATTTAACGTTGTCAGCGAAAAACGAGATGCAGACAGCGCTGGGCGTACTAACGAAGTAGAAAGGAAGAGAAGGTGAGCTGTGTGAAGAACAAAGGCAAGCGATTATTCACTCATGGTCATTGGCTGTTTGTTCTGCGAACGTCAGCCTTTCCTTAGCCGTTAGAGAGTCCAAAACCATTCTTTTTGATTCTCTTAGGCCGAATAGTAATTCCCCCTATGAAAACAGCTTGTCCCATTACTTCCACCAAAACCACATTTATTCGCACGCAAAGTTAAGAGCTACTTTTATCCGTAAAACCTAGCTGGAGCGAAACTTGAGCCTGGTTTCAGTCCCATCCTTCTGCTGGTCGAAGTACATCCGTGCTTTCAAACGCGTCCGGCAGTAAAATATCCAAGGTACCTCCTAGACATTGTAAATGAAAGTGACTCATATACCGCACATTCTGTTGATTTGCTGTCTAGGCTTCACTCTCGTATACCTGTGGAAATACCACCATTCAAGAGGAAAAAACCATGTTGTTCAGTCTCAGGCTGCGGTTCTTCCAAACAGGCCCTTCAACGCGACCGGAAACAGAAGTTACTTTCTTCACGTGCGACTGCACAACTCTCGATCCACGCGGATGTCTGTCGACAGGTTGATATCCAAGTAGTAGTAGTCTGCGCAGCCGTCCACAATACTTTCATTTGTGTGAATTTCAGATGGGATGCAACACCTCCGCTTGGAGAGCTAAAACCGACACTATTTCACTCACGTTGGTATCCAAACTAAGCTTGAATGCCGCGCTCCAGACACCTATGGCCCGTCTCCACAGTTCTTTTTCACTGTTCACAAATGACACAATGTCATCGGCGAACATAAACACCCGAATGGTCGACCAAAGTAGCAGGCTTTGAGTACCGAAGCATCGAATATTCATCATGTGATTTTCTATTTGCTTACTCTCCGCCGAGTTCTGAATAACAACAGTTACTATTTCAGTTAGGTTCAGTCTGAAGTTTGGGCCAAGAAGCCACCTCTTTTAATACTTGTAACAATTTTGAACTCAACAAGACATTAATTTGCACGACTACACCCTCTCATTCTAAGTAACGCAAAAAAATCTGATTAAATTAACGAACTTAAACATGCATACAAACTCCTCAGACACCGTCAACAATACCTCGGCTCACGGAATCAGTGCCTTAGTGAAATAGACATACAGGAATGCAACTGTTGATTGCGTTTTCTTCACTTCCCGAGGAGTTGGCCTGAGTCGAACTCGATTTCATTTGGACTACGATTCGCCTGGAATCCACACAGTTCCTCAAAGATATGCGTCTTCAAGATTTCCGCATTAAGCCAGTTGAGTGGGAATCTCACTATACCCCTTCGAGCTCAGCTCAGCTGGAGGATACCCTGTTAGCCGTCTGAGCTCTGTACTCTAGCTTCGCCTTTGAATGAAGGTACAATGAGAACTGCTAAACTGCTGCTGAACTGCTTCCTTTTTCTGGATGAAGTGAACCAGCTAAGGCAGGACATGTTTTGAAGCTAGGTGGCAATGTTTCAAATTGCCTGTGGCAACCCATCTTTATTCATAACCTCACCGATTCGCAAGTACCCAATGGTTCTGTGAGACTTGGCCAAGTCCGTGAACAAAGCAAGTATCCTTATGGTGGTTTCCCATGATAAGTTATTCGTTGTCACACAGTCAGTGACAGCTGGCTGAATCAGTAAGCTGTCAAATTAATTGTCCTAGCTCCTCACGATATCTTCCGCTTGTACGCATGAAACGTCGGATATTCAACCCATTCATGCTCTAACAGATTGAATAAACGAACCATAGAACTCTTTGCTGCCGGTGGTCAACAAAGCCCTGCATTAACTCACCTTGCTTCCATCATCAGTTATCTTTGATACTGTTTTAAGTCTTTCAGTGAGTTGACTTAAGACGTTAGACAATACCCTCTTCTTATCCTCATTATTGGGGGCCACAAAGAAAATTGCAAACACTTCATTATTACATGACCAACTCAAGATACCTGCATCGTTTTCACTTAATTAGTCCAGACATTTCCGGCACTGGACATCGATCGCTTGGTCGTGATCTGAGTGCCGTCAGGGGTAGTGGATGCAATCGTATTTTTGAGACAAACGGCGACTGTTCACTAAAGCACCGTGTTCGTCTTCGATATCTTCGGTCGTTTAACGTTCAGCTTACCCCACTGTCCATGTGACCCACGGCGAACGGGCTTGTATAAACAAATAAATAAATTAGTTCTGGTCAGTCTATGATCTGTGCCACGTCCAACCTCACGTATCACTGGCAAGCTACATAATTCGCAAACTCTGTGTTGTCACACAATCAATCAAGCTATTATAACTGCTTTGTGGGCTGGTCTACGTTGTGATATAGTTTTACCCAGCTGAAGCCAGCGTTTTTTGTGAAAAATATTACGTGTGTAGCATCAACTTAGAGTAGATGGTTATCATTCTTACTAAGTTCACGAGTGCCGTAGAATCCGGGGAAGCTTCTCCAGCAGCATGGACCAGGCCGTGCGTCTATAACCCTTTTCTGACTCAGGGCTGTGGTATCAACGTCGTAGCAACGCAGCTCTGTCGTGATCAGTACGATGGGGCGTTTTGACCGTTTGGCATCGCACTGATCCAGCAGCGTACACAGATTACATGTTTTGACGGAAAGAGTTTACATTTACGGGATTACCTCAGATGGACTGAAAGGATCAGAAACGTGTGATTTTCTGGACGAAGGGAAACAGGACTTTTATGAGATCGTACCAGCAGTCAATGACTAAAAGTCTGATCTGCCTGGCACTGAAATGCTGACACAGCCAACAGGAGTGGTGCATGAGACGGTAGCTTCTCAGTCCGACTATTGTTGTACATAATGCACGTATTGAAAATCACATCAAGCTTTTAGAGAATACTGCAGGTTTTCTCGACCGTACAGGGTAATACACCGTCGATCACAGTTTCCCGTTGAGCGATCAAAGTTCTCTTTTTCCAATCCGTTCGTTATTCACCATACAGTAGTCCCACAACTATAAGTATAGTTCCACTGTATAATCACACATTCGTGCCTCACTGCACTCAGCTGTAAATCATCCATATCTATGGGGTTAACTGCCATTGTTAACATAATCTTGCAGATCAAGACATCACACAAGTCAGCTAGCCTTGTGAAGTTAGCAATAAAGATCACGGTACAAGGAAATGCGATCACACACAAACACATCCACCCTTGTATTTTAGTTGTTTTTATCACTGTTCTAATGAGCACTGCTCTTGTGGGCGTTTAATTCAACTGAGAAAATTCATTCGTTAATTTCCGTGCGCAAAATGAGTGACGATTCGAGCCCTGTCCAATCTGAGTTAACTCCATATAGATTACATGGAAACTATATGCTACTTATGAGTATTTCGGGTAGTTCATTATATTTACGTATAGTCTCAGGCATATATGTATATTCAACCTGCAAGCACGCTACACTTTTCGGACAATGAAGAAAATGCTGCATTTAAAGATGGGCTATTTTTAACGTTGAATATTATAGGGACCGTTCATGAGTATTGTAGCTATATTATGACACTCTTTAGAATAAATAAATGTATGGTTTTTAATAAGCATTATCACCACAATAGGATTTATTTTGAAACATTAGAGCAACTGGAAAATTTCTGCTCCTGAAATGGTCAAGCACGCCGTGTCTATATTTTGATTTTGATAGCGTCAGGTGTGCTCGTATCGCAAAACTTGGTCACCAGTCACATAGTATTGGAGCACGGTGTCACTTCAAGATATAATTAACCTGTGTTTGTTTTTGTATCACACAAATCATGTATTGTAACGAGTAGTCTATACAATCACTGTATGGTGAAAGTAGAGAGCAGACAAGGTCAAGCATTGGTATCGTGTTTTAGCAAGGAGGAAAAGTGTGCGGCAAGGAGAACTGCATGCAACAGCAAGTGGGTGAGACGGCATGGCAAAAGGGTAGGCTGACCTGTCCAGTCAGGATGGTCACATGACCCAATCCAATCAGGCATAGACACGGGTAAAGTTACGGGCGCATTGACGTGCCAAGATTGGTAAACGAGCCCACCGCACAGTCCTGTGTTGTCGGCGTGCCCTCCATTAACAGGACACAACATTTGCAAACCATGAAGTCACATGATCAAACTTGGGCTGGGTCAATCCACACAAAGTAACGGTGTAATTGAGAACATCCGGTGAGAGTGTACGAATAAAGTTAGCAAGTATTTCGTTCGTGGCCCAAGTAAGGTTGATAGCTTTGGCATGCAGACGTGTATTTTGCAGGAGAATCTGATGAAGTTGGACTATGCAAGTCGCTTTTTCTCTTCCTGTGGCGGGTGATAATCATAGTATTGTGGGAGTGAACGGCCACATTATACTACTGGTTAGTGGCCGGACGATGAGTTTTGTTTAGGTGTGGAAGTAGTCGGTGGGAAATACCGAAAGGAACATTGGGATACACTCCAATAATAAATGGTGTTTTCCATAAATGACCTTGACACTGACAAATTTGGCGTCCTTTGATTATTTTTATGTGCAAATGTGTTTGTGTTCAATGTGGTGAAATATATTCTCCGTGTGTCGGGTCTCTGAATAAACCGTCTTCGTGCCACCCACGTTTTGGGTTCATAACACCATTAGTGGGATGGTGATGAATGGTACATTTTGTTGTGTAGTCAGTCACACCTTAGCGCACAAAGATGGTTCAGCTAAATCGAATTTTACATAACTATGTTGCGGCGAAAATTCATTTGCAAGTTGAACAACGATTTTTTTAAATTGGCCCACATCCTTTGATCCATCAACGCCTAACCGCCCCATTAGGGTGCAAATTCAAATAGATACCGTTTCTTATTTTTCAGTCGTGTGTATAGGTCAATGTGTGGTGAGCAACTGAATACATCCTATTTGAGACCATAAGCTAAAAATATTTGTTACGACAACGGATAGCCCGTTTCCGGCATAGTTTGTTGTGGTAATTTAAAATACACAATAGTAATCTTAAATGTATTGGGCCTAAGCCCAGAACTAGTTCCTTTGTCTTAACAACAACATAGCTGGACTGTAGTGTGGTCCAAATTATGTACATTGTTTATTTATGTTGTTAAGCCACAATAGTACAATGTTCAACTTATGAATTGCAGTCAGCATAGTCACCTATGTCGTAGGCACTATGTATTTGGCATAAATGCTGTAGGTCAGTTTTAGGGATTGTGTTGTCTACCACGTAAATGAAATCAGTTGACAACAATGGTATAAGAAACTTGATTTTGGTTAAACCATTTTTTTGCGTATGATGATATACCATACTAGGATTAATACCTTTCGGTACAAACAAGAAAATGAACTGTGTAGTCCAATTCGTCAAATTCCACTACAAAGACATGTCTGCAAGCCAAGTTATCAAACTACTTGGATCACAAATGAAATAACTGATAGCTCCATTCGCACATTCTTACCGGACGTTTTCCCATTCAAGTCGTCATCTTCTGTAGCTTGAACCATCGCAGGTTTGTTACTATGTGACTGTATAGTTTGCAAACAATTGATAATTATAGTTCGAGTTGACACCGTTCTGCAGTACTACGTGATTGACGGCCGGTTTTCTGCTAGGAGCACAACTGAAGTCACCAGAAGCAAAATATAAACACAACGTGCTTGAATGTTCTAGGAGTATAGATGTTCCATTCGCTCCAATGCTTCATAATAAAGTCCCAATGTCAAAGTAATGATTTACTGACGTTGAATACTTACTTGGTTCATCTGAAGTTCATTCACGAAAATGTATTATTTGTGGGCGACCTCTAAAGTATTTTCTGTCATAAGTAGCACATCTCTGAATGCGGCCCGTTTTTGACTGGTTGACGGGTTTGACATATGAATACACTGCGTGTGTATGGCGTCATATTGTGTACAAACTAATTGCTTGGGTTACTCTGTTAGAATAACCAGAAATACGTTGATCGTGTATGATTGGTACCTTCCTGATCACGCGGCTGACGATAGTCTGTCTTGTGATCTTATACGCACATACTTGAACTCGGGAATATGGTCGATAGTGAAATGAAACAGAACACAAGTATATGGTTACCCGGACGTTGATCTACACATTTTTTTTCTGACTGTCAAGCTGCATATCCTACTTACTAAGATGAGGTTTGAGGTAGAAATGTTAATAAACAAGTTGTTTCATATTAAACTTAGATGCGTTCGCTTAACTCTTACCAACAATGGTCTGCACTAAATTAAACCGCCTGCACATCATTCTGTATGTCTCATACAAGTGGCTTCTATAACCTATAGATTCTACTCAGTCTCATTAATTGCTGAGTGTGTTGTTCGAGTTCACTTGGCCCGGTGATCTCCATAGTGGTCTATGCCTCATATTCCGAACAGTCTTCCCACTTTTTCCGGCAGAATCAAATATTGTCTAAATTCCCTTATTTAATTTGTTTCCATCGTCTTTTGTCTTTCTACTCCAATTACTTAATCTTCTTGCTTACTGTTGCCAGAGAGTAAGGATCCTCCTGCAGAGGCCATTTGAGAAACTCTCCGTTTGGTAAGTGACTACAAGGTCTTACGCGACCTAATCTGCACAGAGACTTTTGTGGGAGAAGTAATCAGGAATTAACTTGGATGCTGAAATGTTTGTTCACAATGAAATGCATTCAATGCATGTGATAAGTTATCAGCCATTTGTCGCACAGTTGTATGACAAATCAAATATATTCAAGCATAATTCTCCATTGGTGTTTGCCAGTACTCAACACTAGAAAGAGACAAAGATTGGATGTAAGTTTTCGGTAGTTCTACACGCGGAGGTAACGGATTATATGCATTTCAGGAGAATCGATACGATTTTTGTCCCTTGAGTACGACTAGAAATGAACTGCGATATGTTGTGCATTCTGAATGTTATCAAAGCTGTCTACTTATTTGTTCTCTCGTAACACAATAAAATTAAACTTGTGGGGTAGGTTAAAATTTTGGGTGATTTCTGATAACATACGAATATTCGATTAGCTGAGTTTATGCCTCAATAGTTTCCTGTCTAACAAACAGATACACAGACGAGCGACTTTATATAGAACATACGAAAGAGTTGTTAGCCACACACACTTTGACAGCCACTACTACTGTCCATGACCATCGTGGACGGTACATAACACCTGTGTTCCAGTGGATGTCAACAAATGGGTGACGCGATATGATGTTTGAACCAACAGTAGCACGATGGTGACCAAGCAATAACTGCAAGTTAGGTGAAATCAAAACGTAAAAACCGAACTCAGTTATTTTGTGGACGAACAGTAATATAATTCAAGTTAAACATCACCCACAATTGATCGCAGCTGTCACATTCCTATAGAATTTCCAGTCGGCCACTTTCGGACAGCAGAAGCACTAGACTCGAGTTTCGCTCTCATTAGAGCTTGTCAGTAGTGCATATCCTCACCACTGCTGGGACTAGAACTCCGGCCACGCTGTGTATGAGGCAACCGTGTTTACCATTGCCCCATTGACCCCACGTTAGGTACGACGGAATTATCATCGCATGTGAACGCTCAACCACTTTCGCTCGTGAGTAATGATCAGGTTGCCCAATCGTCTCGATAGGAGACACAGTTACTGTCTGTTAACTCCAATCGATAACCCCGCGATTAGGACTTCCTAGACAGGTCGAGATCTCCGATCTCATTAAACCTGCTAGGCGATATTTTAGATTACTGATGAGTAGTCGGGGATTTGGTTAATTTTCAAGTTGAACATCACGCACAATTGGTCGCAGCTGTTGATCAGTTGTGCGTGACGTTCACCTTGAAATTTTCCAAATCCCCGACTACTCATCAGTAATATTTTTGTAAAAATTCACAAGTGACAGGAGTCCCATTTACACTGGTTCAGATTGATGAATCACGTTGAGGATAGAAACTGTGACACAGAGGTAGGTTAGACCCTTGTAATTTATTGTAGACATAACAATTACAGAATATTCCACCAACGATTGTTCGTACAAAAACTTTGTGAATTTTGTAGCGACCACGCAAACTGAGCAAACACTATCATTGTAATTTTATACTCTTAGAATAGTAACCACTGTTGATCGGTGACTTGAAACAGACGGATGATCACTGGTGTGGCAACAAACCGCATTATTTGTCAGAGTTGCCCAAGTTTTTCCAGTCACCTGTAGGACTAATGATGGGTCAGAAACACCAAGTCACGCATTCGACTGACCTGTTTGTTAATCCTACTTTGATATAACCGGTGAAGAAGCGGTGGCAGACTTTCGGTAAAGTGGATGGCTTGATTCACGCAATCTGTGTTCCTGTTGTAAATGAGACAATATGGTGTGTACTTCTACTGAGTCACGTGTTCTCTCTACCGCTGTTATAGCATTGTTATTGCGCACGTATGAGAATACAACAACACACCGTTTACGAGCGCCGGAAATTTGTATGGCCAAGGCTGTTAGATAACGGGTAAACTATCCACAATGAGTTTGACTGACCTGATTGGAAAATAGGACTGCAATAAGTTGAAAAGGAAACCACTTTCCGTCAAATCATCGTGCTAAGTCTTCAGTCTTCGTCTGTAACGTGTCTAGACAACACTTTCGCGTGTCTTTTCCCCTATTGCATATCGGTATGTGGTATATCGAACAATCCATTCGATGCTATCCAACATCTTCACAGTGTCTCAACTAATCAGGTTGCGTTGTAGCTGGATATGCAATACTAATAAGGCTGAAGCTCGAGTCTGGTGCTTCTTTTCGTTGGAAGCCACAAAAGCTACGATCACTAACAAATGCTGCTCAGATTAAAATGGATTTTAACTCATACTACTCATAAACACTCGGTGAAATTGACTATCGGTTCTACGTTGATTGTATGAATGGTGTGCAACGCTGACCCATCAACGGTTTCGGAATACGCTCATTTATTTGATAACACAATTATCTGTTTGTTCTTCAACAGTTTCGTTGCAATTCTGCATAATGTTTGTGGTGAGATCACTATTTTTTAGAGCTCACGCACTGTGTACCTTTTACAGGCTTGCTTAAACATGTTCGTTTCTCATGAGTAATTTAAAGAAACCTGTACCTCTGAAAACGTTGACAAGAATTACTGGGAAACTCGTGTCGTCATCGTGATACTGACCAGTACACCGAAAATAAAAGTTTCCATTCAGTTGCCTTTCCAAAAACATAATATTGGTATCATACTCTTTAAACAGTTAAAATATGCGTTAAAACGTAGTTATTAGACGTTTGAATCCGTCCTTGTTTACATCATAACTCGGATTTCATCATCTTCGGTTGAATGCGGACTGACTTTCCTAGCTGAATCATATTGCATTTACTGTCTCCGACGTGGATATTTTGCCACATAGGTTGGCAGATGAGAAAATCAACTCAAACTGGTACTCTTCTTATTCCGTCAGTCAAGAACCGGCAGTCAATTCCCTCGACAGCTTATGAGTTGTGAGGGGTTTGTGAAATTTCAGGTCGAACACCGTTCATATTTGATTGCAGTTTTGCATTCAAGTAACCTGTTCAATCGTCACAAAAATGTTGATTGTTTGTCTCTACTAAGGTGATGAGCTCGAGCTAACGATGTATATGTCTTTGTGTGTGAAATGTCCCCCTCGGCGTGCGATATGATTCTTCTGGTTGCAAAAGAAAGTAGTTCGATTTTATTATACAGGCAATGTTGACCGTAATGTGTACTTGTACAGATGCAGTGAAATATTATGGATACAGCGCACGAACTTATGCTGTTGCATTCTCTTTCTTAACCGTACAACATCAGAGTACAACTGAGTTGATAATCGGATGTTAGCATGGTTTAGCTGGTATTTTGAGTGAGCTACTGACTAGTAGCATTCCAGTGTTACGCCAAACTGTGTACGATAGCTGAATGTGCCATACTGTACGTATTACTGAGGAGAAGTTTCAGCTGGTTGAGATAACCCACCTGATGATATTTCTATCACGTTTGTATAGGATTGAATTATAATCGTGGGGCTTAATATTCAACTGGCGCAATCACTTCCGATAACTCCTTATTTTTGATTATTGCCAATAAATAGAAAATAGGTAACGAATAAGAATCTGCCGATAGAATTTGCTTACATTCTCTTGTGTCCACTATTGCCGGAAACAGCATTTTGCCTGCAGTTCTGAAGACATTTAGCTTGACGTAAAGAAACAAACCTAATTACCTATTGTTTACAATTTGTCCAGTAAAGTTGTTCTAATAAATCCATTCCGATTACAGTCATTTTAAGGTATATGCTATTCGTAAACGTTTCCCGCATTATAACCTTTGCCGTCTGTCGGAGAATGAGGATACGTGTGTTTGTGCGTGTGTATGTCTGTGCACGAACCTGTTTTCGCATTCCGTATCCCATACTTAGAGTAAGAGCAAACCCGTCGATTGGTTCATTGCTTAGTATGATTGACCAAAATGCAAGTCTCATTTTGACATCGTTTTTAGCAATGGACATTAATCTGTATTGTTGTCGTTGGTACAAATGCAGTTCGTAATCTCTGTAGAAAGATCATATATACTGAGGCTGTTGTGCAATGGAAACCGGCGCTTGTTTAAAAGTGAGGAAAACTACCGAAGTCTCACCCGACTGGGTTGAGATGAATCTACCGACTTTGGGATTGCCTGAGGATATAGGGCTAGATGGGAGACCTCGGAATGCAACATCTTCGACTGCACTGAGATCCCAAGTAAGTCCGACACATTATGGTAATCATTTATTGATTTTACTCAATAACGTTGCTTCAATTCAATTTTGAGCCGGTGGCTGAAAACTGACAATGGATTCGACAACATAAAAGTTGAGTGGTAGCGGACTGATTAGGTATGCACGTCAATCAGAATTATGTTTCCCATTGAAAAAATATCCTCCACCCAGGGACGTTTGTCAATGCAAACATAAATACAGACTAATTTAATTAAAATATAGATAATCTCACTGAGAAAATGAAAGTACTTCACTTGTACTATCCGAAAATATTTGTGACATTACAGATTATTTTTGCATTGTTATTAAGAGTCTGGTAAGTTCGGAGACAAAGTGGGTTGGAGTAATTTTACATTTTATGCCTACCTCACAGCTTACTCCGTTTGTTATCTCTATTTGTCATGTCTTGTTTATGTTCTCATCAGTGAAAAAACGAATTTCTAGTTCACTATTTTATCATATCCATCCAACATAAACCATTTATTCAAGACTTTCTTTGGTCACTTTAAGCAAAGATTTCATGGTGCGGGTTCAGTCAAGTGGTCACCTGGTACAGCACACATTCTCTTATCAACTAATCATAAAAGGTTTTTAGAGTTTTTACATAATCTTTAACAAAAAGTTTTTATCATCTGTGTCCACTGGTTTTCTTTGTATTCAAGCGTTGTCCTTTCGTCAACGCAGTCCCGAAGGACAAGCGTTGTAAAGATCTACGAAAATTCACTTTCTAATGATCTTGACGAGTGCCTAAACAATGAATAATTAAATCAATTATCTTCCGAAAACACGGCAGCTTTAGCTCAACTTGTGATTCAAACTGTTGTCATTCCCGACAGAATCAGGGAGCTGCTTAAGAGTGAAATTAACCAACGGAAAGCTGACAAAGATAACTTACCAACCTCAAATTATTTTTTACATCAAACCACCAAATGCGACCACCTCCCAGCAGTGATTGCTTGCAGTCAGTTCCAAGAAGGCTTTACTACATTGCCGTATTCGCTGAAGACCGCCTGCCTGATCGCTAGACAGACCAGAAGTCACTACCATACAATGTCGTAACATTGGGTGTCAAGCCGAAAAAAATGTTGTCTACTGATTCAGATTGCAGTTAATTTTAGCTACATGAAACGACTTCGACAAATGAAAGTAGCTGTTAATGCAGTAGTTAGAGTTGTAGTGCAATTATATACATATGGTTTCTCATCAGAGGACTAGTCTGAAGTAACTAGAACAGGCTACACTGCAAGCCTACTGCATTGTAAATGTACAAAACACAAAACTGAAGGACACTGTGCCATGTCCTAAATAAAGTGATCATATCTTGCGCTCATAAAAAAAGTTAACATGATTTAGCCCAGCAGATACGGAAAGTCATCGAAGTTGACACCTGGCACACGGAAACAGGCAAAACTCAAATTCTGCTATCAAGAAGTTGATAAGCAATAGAAATTAGGTGTTCTGGGGGTGTAACAGGTTTCATCTGACTGGCTTATGAATGTCAGAAACAAAAACTTACTATTTTGTTCCACAGACACAAGAGAATGCCTCTGCGGCGTCCGTTAATTTGAATAAGCCAGACTTTCGATTTACAATGGCTGGCTGTAAAATGGCCTCGATAACAAAATCTAAGCTAATATTGCTTCTCTGGAGAATACATACATGTACCGCAGCCTATGTGACTGCTTGGGCAATTAATCTAAAATCCAAATTGGTAGGATACATGGTAAAGCTGCATTATCTATCCTCACACTTCTGGAGTAAAGCGTCCTATTACAGGTGGTGTATTATCCAGTAATAAAACCTGCAAATAAAGAGACTTGCAATGTAGGGGGTTGCAGTTGGTAACTGTTGGAAAAAGAAGTAATTAACCGAGTTTTTTAACTGCAGGGATCCGTCAATTTTGTGTACGAAGTCTGAAGAGAGTTTATAAATGACCAGATGACCAGTGCGATCTTCTTCTCTTGACTGGGCATACCGAATGGCAGGAATGAACTTACAGACAGAAAACTACTAGTTTTCATCGACAGCTGTTTTGTTCACACAGAACTCCACCTGAATCGTTTAAGGTTTATCCATTGGCTTATGACTATGAAGTAATTTATTCAGTCTACTAATTCATGAGCGATATGAGTTTTTAAACATATATATATATAGATATATATAAGAGCATTCTAGTCAACATTGTGAAATGTGCCGATGACGCAGAGGAAGTAAAATCCTGTACTAAAGAGGCAAAGAATGAGAAGCATTTGTCCAAAAAGCAGTATTTGGTGACACTCACTTTTCTAATCAGACTGCAAGCCAGGGTAACAGTTTTGTGGGTGTATTTGTCCGTTTGTTAATACACACTTGACGGAGAAATCCTATTATCTGTTTCCGATTCTCCCTTATAGGCTGAAGTAGTCGAGTTCAATATATGCCTTCGGTTTAACCGATATTGGAACTGTGCAGCAATTACAGTGGATCGTGGCTCTCTACTCATGTACAGTTTATCGAAGGGCTCTCTGACCAGAACGTATCTGTTCCACCGTTCACTGATGACTAGAATTGATGCTACATTTCAACATACTGTTGAACATTGCACCTTGTGTAGGTCGGTTTTACAGCAGAATTGGTTTTGAGGAAGTCTCACTCCAACAGTGTGTGCACTGCATGCACTGAAACCAAGCTTAATCACTCTCATGAAGTTAAAACCGCTATGGCAAGGGTGATGAAATTAAAAATACGACTCCCTAACGTACTTTTTGTGCACACCTGACAACGTCCACTGACCACAAAATGATCACTAACGGGACTTGAATAATGACACCGCTTTGGGTGGGAGTTCATACTCGCAAACTTCTATTCGGAAACTAGCTCGGCTGCAGTCCATGGTTCGGTTGTCAGTCGATGTCCGAAACGTCCGGGGTTCCACAGATATCAGCTGATGGTAACATTGTTGGTATTTGTAGTACGACCTCAAAGATGTCTATTTCGTTAAGTTGGAGTGGACCTCATTGAGCCAACCGTTAGCATCTGTACATTTGCATGTAGAAGACATTTCACCTCAGTCAGAAACCTGATAACAAGCTTGCTTTCATTCTGAAAATGTCAAACTATCACTTTCGAATATGCTGAAATGCCACTGTGTCTTCTGGTGTCCATTTGTAGTTTTTGCATAAATTTTAAAACAAATTGATTTTCGCGTAATTTGTATCGACCTGGACAGCAATGACAGTTTGCATTCCCAAGAATAAGATAACAGATAGTGAGTACGGCTTCATACAACACTAAATAAATCCGTTCCCGCTTATTTTCTGACGCTTCGTGATATGTTCCTCTTTTATCTACAAGTGAAATGTTTCAGCTTTTCTCTTCGATAAGGCATAATCGTAATGAGTACCATGCATGTATTTTCACTGAGAACCGGAGGTTTTTCTTCTTCATTTATAAATACTCTCCGGTTTGTTTCTGGCAAGTTTTGAATGGACTTTCTGATTAGAATGATCAAGAAGCACTAGAGTTTGTCAAGATTTACTGTTCCATGAGAGATTAAGTCAATTGTTTATTACATTCTGTTATTCATACGATGCCACACCATGTTTTTCAATCTGGCTCATCCAAAAGATTTCGAGTTTAAGAATACGTCAGGTCTTCTCATCAAGAGGTGTCTTTGTTTGGATTATTTACGGTGTATTCAGCGTTTTGTTCTATGCATTGGGAAATAGTAGTCTAAAGATGGCTGCCAGTTTCATTGTGGGTGATTTATACCACATTCAGCTGCAAGCCTTTCGTAATTTGTATTATCAATCTGCTCCTAAAATTATGGTTTTCACCATAGATCTGAGTGTTACTACTATAAAATACTCCTTCAGTATATACTGTACTCCGTACCGAACTTTATATTAACGGGAACTTCTGGCATTCTACTTGACATTCTACTTGAATGTGTAACCGATCAGTCGCTAATGCTAAACCAACATTCCCTGGAGCAGTTCTTGATTGCTATTACGACTAGCGAATTCAACCGAATAACAGAAACGATATTTATTCTTGTCTGTCTGTCCACTCCCTATTATACAGACTAGTCCCGTTCGACCTACCTTCAAAGACTGCCTCCTCTACAGTTGCCGTGAATGGCGTTGTGCTTGTCTAACATTAACTATAGTCCTTTGTTTTATCGGAACCATTTTTTGCTACTTGTGGAGACACGTGACTAACGTGCCATTTGAATCTACGAATATGCACTCGTGGATTTGCTGTCAGACCACTTACATCGCAATCGGAGCGGCGCTTGTATTTCTCTTCTATCTTGTCTATCTCATCGAGTGTTGGAACTGTCCTGTGTGGCTAACTGCCAATTGTATGGTTGACTCGACCACAGCTTACAACTGGATTAATGTGCTTCGTCTCTCCGTCCCTTCCATCTACTGGCATGTAAACTGTTACCACTACGAGTCGGGACAAGAAGCTACCAAAGTTGGAACACATTTGTTGGGGAAACTTGACAAAATCGATGTCAACAGTCTCGACACCAAAGCCGTAAACACTATGGTTCGCACAATCAGACCACGCAAGCAGACTGGAGCTCGATGTGGGAAGGTGATCACAGCCAGTGGAATTCATGTATTCGATACCAGTCAGTTGGAGGGCGTTTGGGATTATTCGGACACCGTGACCCACCTAGAACGCTACCCGATGGTTCAGATCGATATCCACACGGACTATGTGTTTGCCGACGAAGTCAGCTGTCAGTTGTTCACCTATCAAAGACAACAGTTTTTTACGAATTTTGAGGATATTGATGAATACATGGAAACACATCAAAGTAAGTAATCCAATTCGTGATGCGTTAATTGTTGGA
Source organism: Paragonimus skrjabini miyazakii (assembly GCA_014338405.1). NCBI lineage: Eukaryota > Metazoa > Platyhelminthes > Trematoda > Plagiorchiida > Troglotrematidae > Paragonimus > Paragonimus skrjabini miyazakii. The sequence goes on from JTDE01002000.1 coordinate 16,478, forward strand.
ATGGAGGGAGGTAATCGAAGGTGATAATGATACTGGCTGGATGGCAGCATTTAGGCTCAAATCAGGTTCAAGTGTACAGTCAAAAAATTTTGTTATCACCCACAACTGATCTGACTTTACTCAATTAATTAAGTAAACTTACTCAACTTAATGTTAGCTTTTTTGAAGCTCATCAGCAGTGCACCTAAATGTATACTGCTGGATTTCAGTTACCACCTTAAAGCACGTAATGCTAGCATGTTGGATAGTGGTTCACTAGTATCCAACTAGAACCACCCATTTTCAAACACAATCGCTTTTGGGCTGCGAACATGTTACCAAACCGTTTTGCGAGGGACTGCAATAACTGCTTTGTTAAGTCGCATAACGTACTGTGATACTGGCATTTGCTATTCTGACTGGTGCTCAATATCTCATTGTAAATAATGGACAATAACTCGTTAGTAATTAGTACTCCAGAATTACAAGTACTGTAGCGGGTATTATTGTTTAAGAGCTCACAGCGGCTGCTTCTGAAAAGGAAAACAACCGCGCAACTCAGTGGGTACATGGAACAATTTCATCGAGGTACCTCATACGACAACATGTAACAGCGCTCGCAGTCACCAAACATTTTTGACTGTGCCATTCGGAAATGTGGGCGCGCAGTTAAACAATTTGAATCTTTCATGAATACTGCTGAGCTAGGGGGTGTATTGAGACTAGAACAAATTTTCGAAACAACCGAAACAAGCTCAACGAAATGGAACTGAACTAGAGAATAATGTTTACTGGCAAATATAAAGAACGTTTTGTCCTCAACTGTTATTCACAGGACTGGTTGCCTGGAAGTCTAGGTATATCAGTTGATTTAAATCTGATTTTGGTAAAAACGAGAATGAGAATAGGTTTGCTTTGCGCATGAAGTAACGGCATATGAACACACTGAGAGGCAGTTTAATAATCTTGACTGGTTGAGAGTCGAACACAAATCACTTCCAGTGACTGACTTTGTTTTCATTAAACTCTCATCATCAAATCGTTTCAACATCTTTCCATTAAGTTAGTTCATACCCTTGTCGTTGTTATGTGCGGTTTGTATAAAATTTCCTGATTTCACATTGATATCTGATAAACGTAAATCGAAATGTTAACATTCCGTATGATTTGTTTTCTCTCTGTTTGGATATATAAAATAAATAGATTGGTAAAAAGATAAATGGAACTCAGTGTTTTAAATTTCACTAAACTGCCAGCTAATGCGAGTCTAAAATTTTATTTTTTGTTGGAGTATCCCAATGGGAAAAGTCATTGTGAAGAATTTCGTTTCTACAACTTTATTCTTGCTCGAACTTGACAGGGAAGTTCAGTCAGTCACAAATAGCATGTTGTGTAAGTAAAGTTAACCAATTGGTGAGTAAAGTTTGGTACCAATCTCAACACTCTTAACCACTCATAACACATCGACAGCAGCATCAACAACAGCATCAAAACAGACATTCTTCAGTGTTTCGCGCTGATGTTTAGTTATCATACAACTATGAAAACAAAGGCAAGTCGGAAGTAAAAAGCAAGGGAAGAGGAGATAGTTTCAATTACCACCAACTTTCTCAAAAAAACTGTAACTATGCCCATACTAAAAAGTCAACATTGAGATACCTACACATTACAACTATACAGCCGAGCTATAATTGGAAGTAAGGCCTGATCGGCAAGACAGTTTCCTTAAGGTTTTCAGTGACCAGCATTATTAGCTGCAATTGCTTTACAGACAGCACAGGCAAACAATGACAACGGTTACGCCAATGAGCCCAGTTAGCTATTGTCTTACTTGCCATCTCATCTGTGAGTTTCGACGGCTTCAGCTGTGAGGATGAACCCAACAAAAAGTGACCAACCCCTCAGTGAAAGACCTTACTTCTTTACCGTAGATCATCTTTTGTCTACCACAAACCACTATACCTGTCGGTCATAGCATCGCCAGTTAGCGCCCGGTGTGGCAAGTAAATAATTGACATCCAAGCCTATGCAACCCTAAAAGTTGTGCGAATGAATTCCCTTGATACATTACCACATATCCGCTTCCTGACCTCTTCTTTGCTGACGGGATGATGATACTCAACGAGATTGATCGAACGCAGTTATCGGTTATCGAGTACCTGAAAACGGTCCACGTCTTTTACTGTGAGGGGTCAAGTTTCACAGCCATAAAGTACCACAGTCCCCACAATCTCGCCGTATAAGCGATGTCTTGCTGTTGCCAGATGTGTCATTTAAAGTGAACGATACTCGAAAGATTGTCTGTTAATTGCACCGAATAAAGTTTTGCTGCGTTTGCGTTGACACTGCATCCGTTGCGCGTGACCACAAAGTAGGTTGGGATAGTCACACGTCCGCATAGAGTAGGGTGTGAAAACCGTATCACAGACAACGAGCAATTAATTTTCTTAGCGGCGAATCACTTTCGTGATAAACCATCATTTAAGTCAAAAAGCTTTTCAAGAATCAGAACAAGAGGTTAAAAAATACCGTTTGTGTATGCGATTCTGTCTCATCACTGAATCCTGATCACGCCGATGTGTATTAACAACCACAAAGTATTGATTACCACACCATTTATAATTCTTATTAAAGTCTATTTCATACTAACTAGAATTTGATTATTTTCGTCCATTTGGAAGCAAAATAAATCAGATATATTTTCAGAATTGCTGTACTGCTTCCGTGTCATTGGTAGATACTCGTTTTGTGAACCGTTCCCCGTGGCATACAATTTTCACATCAAAACCGCATAACGTTCCTCTCAGTACCATCTTTATCGCTTATAACAAACTTGAAAATTGTTTACCTGCTTGTTAGAACTGACTTTTGTTAAATAAATGTTACCTAGGATTAGGCCCTTCTTTAATTGTATTCATCAAGAACCTTCGATAGACTTTAAGATTTTATAGGGAAAGAAGAATGTCTAATGCATGCATGTGGTACATCTTGCTCCTTGTCTCCCAGCAAGAGTTGGTTTATGAGGATCCTGCGAGTGTGTGATGTTCATATACGCATTAGGAATGTTGATCTGCAATTATTTCTAAGCACCCTTGTAGCGCAACCACTGGATGAATTTGTAAAATCTAAGGCCCTGATAGTTAAGACGTTTATTTCAAATGTCCGCCGGAGATTTTCCTGCATTTGTCACTACTTACTGAATCACTATGTACAAACGAATGTGGTCGGGAATTTGTATATAGTCACTGGCGTTTAATGTGAGGTCAATGGTATAATTATCAACACTGTTGTCTCAGAAAAGAGCAGCCGGAGTTCAGATTCCGGTTGTGACAAGAATGTGCACCCGTGACGTGCTCCAGAGAAAGCGAAGCTCCGGTATAGTGTCTATTTGTGGAAGGGGCTACCTGAAAAGTCTGGCCAAGCAAAGCTGTAGTAAATGGTTATCAAGATTCTGTGTGTTTTGCAGAGTAAAGTAGTTGAGCGTTACTTATTAGGTTAAGAACCCCGTGCTCCCTCTCACTACTCACTTGAAGTGCCTTCCAGCACTGTAGCTGACTGCAATGAACAAGCTACAGGCACTCAGACTTACGTCACCCAACTCACATTCACACATCAAACTAGTTCTTAGTGTACTCATTTTTCCACGCATTCAGCCTGATCATAAGATCTAATATTGAGGTCATCGGATTTCATATGGCGGTTACGTTGACCTCACCGAGAGGCTCGAACAACCCGGGCGTTACATAAAAACATTTATAGCAAAACGTTCAAATAGGATAAATTGGCCAATGGCACTGTGATCAACTTGACTGCCTCATGAAGTCAGAGTTCAAATCTCTGTCGTGGTAC